>WIXG01000273.1:0-109762 GCA_009869945.1 Mesaphorura yosii | reverse complement strand
AACCTTCATAAAATAACATCCCCGACTCTAGATATCACCCAAATTACTGTCTGACCGCCAGCGACGGCCCCTGCCCGAGGTCCACGCACCCGCGAAGCGGGCTAGGCTTGCCTAGTCCAGCTGAAGCACCTGCACATTAGTAGGCAAGACGACCGTGGCAACTTTTGAGTAGAAATTAGAGACAAAAGATGCATGGCTTAGCCTGACCCCGCGATGCTCCGCCGCCTAAACCCAAACCGCTTGGAGCCAGTTTACTCTTTTCCATTATGAGACTATAAATTATTAAAAGTTGAGAGTGAATGCAAAATCTGATCAAAAAATTGTTGAACGAAAAAACTCACTCGACGTGACACTCTGAGTTTTCTGTGGAGTGCAGGCAGAAAACGAAAACTCGAAGGAGTAGGGCGAAGAGGTTGTAATTGTATTTTGGAGGTGAAAGTGGAGTTGATAATGCTCGTGCCACATAAATGCAATTATGTACCTCAGCTTTCTGAACGGGTTTCCGCTTGCCCCGCTGTGGCTGTGGCCGTGGGGCCGCGGACAAAAGAAAACTGCAGCGCAAGGCAAGGCAATACGGAGTCAAACCCAGGCAGGCAAGGCAGACTTTTGTCTGGTTTTCATTGTAAATATTTAATTCTCACTTTGTTAAGCTCTGCGTGTAGTTAAACTCAACAACAAGTACCTTCAGCTGGGCTGGGCTGGATCCTGCCGTGCTCTGCGCTGTCGCAAATTGAATCTGCTCTGTTAAAAACACGTCGACAAAAGGATTCAATTTGTACACGCCACCAGTATCAACTTTACAATGCAAATTTACTCCGAAATTTATGTTCTAGCAAAATGCCACAGTTAGAAAAGTCTTCTTCATGCGTGTTTCATAGTTTTGGTGAATTCTTGTTTACTGCTTCCAAATTCCGGAGAGGACAACGTGACTGACTGGCGTACTGCGCTAGCTGGCAACGAGCTCGAAATTCCCCAGCCGAAATACGTCGTTATGATCCTAGTAAAAAGAAATGGAAATAAACCAGAGCAATAACCAGCAGAAAATCGTCAGTTATACTCGCCTGAATGGCTTCTGGTTTGTCTGCGGTGAAAATTACGTTTCCGGTGCGTTGTAATCTTCGAAATGCGCACTAAAACACTTCAGCCTGAATTCTGGCAGCGCAGGAATGTGGACTATTCCGGCTAATGGAATTAAAATTTCATATTTACTGGTGTACGACGCGCAACTGGCAATTCTCTAGCGTCCTTCCTTGACTTTCTCGTTATCAGTGCAGCCAGGCAGGAAGGATATGAATACATTATTTGTCGACATTATTGGCACTGTCATTAGTCGACCCGGTTCGGTTCGGTTCGTGTAATCCTCAAGTGCATTATCGTTTGGAAACCATTATGAGCATTGTTACGATTAGTAAATACAATTACAACTCGCGAGCTTGTCTACTTCACTTTCACTGATTGTGATTGTACTGCAACCGAGCGTTGAGTGCGTGATAGCTTTCTCCCCTTCCTCTGCTCCGACAGCTGCTGGGTTAAATTCTGCTTCTGCTCTGCTCTGCTCGGCTGCTGCTGCTGCTGCTGCTGGACTCTCGAGATTCGTTTTCTCTTCTTCTCCGTCATACATGCAGATGCAAGGAGAAAACAGAAATAAATTCTGGTTGCAAGCCCGAACTCTTCGCCAGTTTACGTTCACCTTCATCTCGAGCAGCTTCATCATCCTTCTTCTGAGCCCGATCCGTTTAGTTCCCAGAGTCTCATCTCTCCTCACACAAGCATAGCGTAGTGTCACATTCGTCGCTACGTCGAAAATCCTTAACATTTGCCAGTCTCAATTTCCAATCGTAATTGCTCACCCGCTTCTCGCGAAACAAGTCGAAACAAAGTCGAAAAAAGAGATCAACAACTCCGAAAAGGGGTGTACGAGAGACTTATACGAGACAGTACACTTAAACTTCGGCAATTAGTCGAGAACGAGAGTTAATTAGAGTCGTAGACTCGGGACGCCCGTGTCAAAGAGAACAAGTACCATTCAAAAAGTCAACTACTACGCACTGGGCGAGAACGAGACGCAGCACAGGTCGGGGCTCAGGTAAGACGAAAAGTTTCGTTTCCTCGAATTTGGTATCGTACGTGCCACGTAGGCGACACGTTCACGCCAAACAGCAGACGCCCTATGCCTTTTTGCCCCGTTTCGTCCCAAAGTTTGTAGAATTCTTCTGTCTCATCGTTCAAGGCAAAGCAAAGTTGTCAAGCTATGTACAAAAGTGTGCTAATTGAAATTAAAAAGGCTAATGAAATTACTGACACAATTTTAATTAGCATTAGCACACCACCTTCCTAATTAATTAGACTACCTGTCGTCCTCATCACGACCTCAACCTAAAATAGTCTTGTTTGCGTTCCGTCAGTTAACGACAGGCATGAATATAAAGGGATGGAATTCGAAAACGTCTATGGCAAATGGCAATTGAGTTTAAAATGCATGCGAGATTTGTTTGCTGTACGTCACTGTGGCATTACAAACAGGCCCGAAGCTTAAATTTTAAACTGCTGCCCACATCAACCAGCTTTTCCGTCTAAAACGGGGTTGACTTGGCTTGGCAGTTGCAGTGGCGAAAGTATGCTAAGCTCGACTCGGCTCGGCTTTTGGCTGCGGTGGACCCGCCCAGGAGCCACCAGCCCAGGCAACGACGTGCATGTTTCATGTACAAAAACCTTGCATTGGATTGCATATTTGTTACACACGAGTCAATTTCAATCCCGCTGCTCCGCTTTGTCACTGTGAACTTCAGGAGAAATGATCATGAGAAAGTTTTGACATTGCGTCTGCATCTGCATTGTTAAAAATATGAAACGAGGCTTTTGATAACGAAGCTATTTCCAGACCAGCGATTCCTGCCTGTCTTCCAGTTCTGCCTGCCTCCCTGTGGCAAGACAGGCAGGGAATGAGCTCATGCGAGATCACAATTGCGTATTAGTGGCGCCATTAGATACAAAGACCGAACAAATTCGGAATTCGGAACGAATGCGACCCGCATAAACGAGGGTATGATAAGGTCAGGACCTGCGCCTGCGACGGATTTATTGCTTCTGCTCGACTGCTGCGTATGCTTGAGTTCGCGGAACGCGGTCTCTCCGGGAATAAATTATTCGTGCCCGGCAAAAGCCTCGATGATAGCGACGGTGGTGAGTCGGCAAGGACGGCCCGGCCCGGCCGTGTCGGTCGATTATGCCTGCCTGCGTCGTGTGGCCACTCAGTCGTCGTTATTAATTTTCATCTTTCTGCGGTTGCCCCACTGCGACTACGACCCGTCCTTGAGCGCCTGCCTGGCATGACGCGCAACGGCTGAATGTTGTACTACTAAACTTGTCTCGTGTGCGTCCCGACAGGAATTCAACCTGAACCAGGAGCAGCGAATTGTCCAACCGACATTCCAAAGTTTGTCCGAGGTTCACGAGCACGGCGGAGATTCGTACTTGAGCGACACGGCGATTGGAATCGGACAACAGCGAGCTTACCCGAGTCAGCCCAAGGCGGCCTGCTGCAGCAGCTTCAGCGGCGCTCATAGCAGCGGCAACGGAGCAGAGATGCTGACTCATCAGTCGAGATCGCTCCCTTCGGGACCGCCGATCCGCGGCGCCAGGCTGAACCGGACGCCATCCATCTCGTCACAGGGGCACATTGAGAGCGCAGTTCGGAAGGTGAGCCAATTTTAGCTCAGTGCAATGACGCGATCAGAATTCCGTTTTTAAGGATTTCGTGCGAAGCGACAGTTTGTCTGAAGTCTAAGCTCAGTAGGATTAATAACCTATTATGCTTACACAGTTGCAGGCACTCGAATACGGTACTGAAGCCGTGGTCTTAATTTCGGGTGGTCACACAATGACGCAATACATTTGCAACCGTTTCTGTGAAAATAGAAATAGGTCATAAATTCAAATGAATAATTTTAGAAACACACTCAGGGTTCAAAGGAAGTTCGGGTGACATGACGAATTTATTGAATTCAATTCCAATTTTCCGGAACCACGCCAGCGCAGGGTCAAACTCTTTGAGCATAAATCAGCCAGTGATTTGAGAACGAGTCACACTACGGCTAGGCAATTTAATAGACCGCAAACACATTATTTTTAGTCGTCCCAGAATCAGAAATCAAGATACGGGCGGCAAAGTTCAGATGACTTCTGAAATTTCCGAATGTGGGCGTGCGTCAACTGTGGGAAGAACAAGAACATATTCAGAACTCGTTGCAACTCTGCTCGAATCACGGAATAAAAATAACAAATTCTAAAGAGATAATCGAAAAATACGAATCTTCAAAGGAGGCACGGAATCCATTTCACGAAGATCCAAGTCGTTCAAGTGCGAATTGCGCAAATTTGCAAATGGATGTTGTGGCGGGGCAAAGCGAGACGTGCCAATGTTGACGGTCCAAACCGAATCCACACAAGTCAAGCATTTGAGGCAGACGAGCGCCCTTCAAAGGATGCACAAGATGATTCGCATTAGCTTCTGCGATCAATAACCACATTCGGAATTCCAGCTGACCCAACATTTCCAGGCTTGAGTGATGTTAATTCGATTATTATTCGTGTACCAGTCCGCCAAACCGCCTTTCAAGGCACTCAAGGTTAATTAAGTCGTCCTGAATGCATGCACATTTTAAGCGGAGCGGATTTTCGGCAGACAAGCACTTATGTATCGGTATCGACCGAAATTGCGAAATATTTCTCACAAATTAAAAGCGCGCCTTACCTTACCTTTCCTGTCTCTGTCCACGCTAATTGGACGAGGCGACAAATGCCTTGGTGGCTCATAGTTCTTTCCAAAAATAAAATTTGCATTTGCACGGCGAAGAGTCACGCACGCCTAATTGGCAAACCCCGTGCGAAGGTGCTTATGGTTCAATACGATTTTATTTTCTCGTAATTGTCATGCAATTCTGCCAAAGTAAATACGAGCCAATTTACCATTCGAGAGTGCAAATATAGATAGCTGAAGCTAAACAAATGCCGACTTATGCAGAATGCTAACTATGTATTTGCACGGGGCTTAAACAGGGACATCGTGGCTCGTCACCAGCCATTCGCACGTTCACGCCCGAAGGACTCAGTTCGGGCGTCTCCCCACCGGACTCGCCGACCTGTACACATCTGGGTTCGAGGTCACCATCTCCTCTTCAGGTTAGCCTCATTCATTAGCCAAAGTCATAGACACTTGCGTAAGAGCGCTCGCGCCTGATGTAGCCGCGATTCGCGATTAATTGAAATGTGAGAAAGAAAAGCCACCAAAGTGTAATTGGGTTTCTGTGTCATCATAATAGCAACAGGATCTCAATCATTCAAACTTGGAGCTCGGTTCTCGGCTTCGTTCTGCACTTGAGTCAATACAGGCAGAGGCAGAGTACAAATTGCAAATTGGCTCTTGAATTTAGAAACCCCAACCGCTTATTCCTTTAATATATTTTCAATGCCTTTCAATCAAAGCCATAACCCTTTCGCCAAATTATTGCGTAATCTTCGAAAGATCGCTGAGTGCAGAGAGCAATTTCTTTCAAGGCCCTGCCTGCTAAAGTTTCTGCCAAACTGTTTACAGGTTCCTGTTGGGATTAAATTTCCGGTTGTAGGAAATTGTTACCCTTCGCAGCATCAAATCGAGTTTATCGCACACTGATGTAAAGTTTGTAGAGCACTTTGGCTTACGGCCACAAGGCTGTAATTCCAGTCTGCATGGGCTGACTATTGACATTAGGCACAGACATCGAGAAAAATTGCATCGAAACATAGACTCACCGAACCAAGAGCAAATTGTTGTTCTCCTCGCGTGGTCGGATACGAATGAGTGCACGATGCTGCTCGAAGTTTTGCGTTCTTTCTCGAACTGAACCTTGAACTCTGCACTCCAGCTGCGGGAATCCCTGCAAGGAAGGAAGAGAAAGAGAGGCCCTCATTTAATAACCCTGAGCTTATTTATTACATTTTAAACTTTCTCCGTACTCGCCCGTACGCAGCGCAGAACGAAGGCGAAATGGGAGGAAAGCTGTGCTTTCTTCTCTCTGCCGCGGCATCTCTCCATTCGCCTAATGAGAATAAATTGATTCCATCTTCTCCGCTCGTTTTCCGTATCGTATTTTATTGCGCCTTCGTCGACGACGATTTTGACTTTGCGTAATAATCAAACGGCTCGGATTACGATTCGCGAATTGTGGATCAGCACTCGTCCTTTCGTATGTAATAAGCCAGAGCCAGCCAGCAAGCAAGAAACAGATGATGAAAATCCCCCGTGCGCTTTGATTTGTATTTGAATAAATTTCGCACATATTGAATGGAATTATTATCAGGCTTACGTATATGGCTTAGGAAAGCTTTAGAATAGCGGCATATAGATTCAATGATGATTTGTGTGCGCTTGCTTATACGGATGCGATTACCATTATAATGCGACGATTCTTGAGGAACGAATCCGTCAATTTAGCATCGAACACGAACTCATGTACTGTGCTGTGCAGTGCTGAGCGAAGGAGAAATCAAGCACAATAAAATGAAATTCGTGTAGCACGGGTGAGAGTGCCGGATTGACACAAATACGCGTACATTCTTACGTAGGTATGTACTTGCCCACGAAGACGAAGACGGATGTCTTTTAACCAAATTCAGCGTAGACGTAGACGTGCCTGCATTAGCGTTAGCGGTACAGAAGAAATTTGAGCTTGGATGTATCCTGTCACAAAGTGACTCGAGTCGCAGCAGTCGCCTTGAAGGCAGACTCAAGAATTCGTAGTCCAACTACATTTTGCGGAATTCGCAGCAGGCTTTGGAAATGATGACACGCCGGTGCTGTCCTCGCCTCGAGTATTCTCGCGATTTTTTCGCGTGAAATATTTTTCTGGAATTCTGAGCATACTTCTTCTGCATGCGCCCGCTTTGTAAGAGGCTTTCTGAACACGAGCGCGAGAGCGGGAGCCTCAGACGCTGGCATGGCTTCACATATGAATAGATTAAAATATGGAAAAGTCATTCTTCGGCTCTCGCAGTCCCTCTCGGTAAATAAATGAAATCTCGATATTTCGTGCATTAATTTAATGACGGAATAAAATTAGTTCTTATGCATCCACAATTCCGTAATGAAAGCCAGGCATTGCGTTTTCGCAATGAAGCGGAAGAGAGAGCGAACAGATTCTCAATTTTAAAGTGCGCGATTCATTCAGATCGGGACAAGAAGACAATTTTACGCGTCACTGAAGCCCAGAATCTTTTCAGAAGCAGTCATTAGTAAATAAAATATGCAATTGCACGAGCCGACTGGAGCTAATTTTCCTGCAGTAACAAAAGCAGTGGAGACGTTTCTCCGCTGCTGTGCTGTCGCGAATTCCGGGAATCCAACATTGGAGTAATTCACGATTGTATTTCTAATTTATTTCCAGGCTCGAACTGCGTCGCTTGAAATGAAGACAGGCTCTCCAAACTCGTCGATTGCTGACCTTCACGGAACAAACCCGACTGCTGCTGGCGCCGCCGCTTGCATTGGCGACCCGAAAACACCGTCACAGTCGCAGTCATCGCTGAACTCGCTGTCGGACAAGCCGCTGATGCAGGCCAACAGTCTCAGGTAACGCGGCTAGGGACACACGCGGACGCGCAATTTCCTGCGAACCACAAAGCAAAGGATAATATCGCATTGAAATCGCTCGGACAATCTCTAAACAGAATACGATGAGCTTTCTGACTGCATGCGTCATGCCTATGCTTTTCACTGCACGTGCCGGTCACAATTGAATTAGAGAATTTAAACCAAATTAAAAAGTTGATGATTGGCGATAAACTCTATCTTGCAACTCTCACAGCTTTCGACGCTCAAACATACGCGCTTATTTATAGTTCAATAACAAAATATTATTCTCTAATTGCTGTCAAAATCAAAGCTCATTGTTTTGCAAATCAAATTCTGACCGAGTCGCCTGTTGCTCAGTCCAGTCACAATCCCGTGAAAGGTGACCTTGGCACATGCAACCTGTTTGAAACTTGCAAAGACCAAAAAGTTCTAAGTGAACAGAAATTCCAAACGGCAAAGTCAAACGGAAAGCTTCAGTCTTCAGCGGCTTCAGACTTCTGACTGATTTTCGATCCCGCCTGACTCCCTTGGAACCGAACTTTCCAACTATGCACGTACCGTTAGTTTTGTTTTGTGCGTATTTGTACGTGACCATTTGTGAGACCCGAAGAGAAGACCGACCTGCTTAGCTCAGGCCTTCTCACACTCGAGAAAATAATTAATGTGAACTAAAGTCATCTCTCAACTTTTAACTTGTGGAACTGTGCATCAAAGTGCTTGAGTCAAAATGAAAAATATACTCGAGGCAAGCATCTCTTCAGCTTTTTCTATGAAGCACCGAGCACGCACGTTTGCGACTTGATGTAAGCAATTCTGGGAACTGAAGTCGCAATTTGTGGCAGGCCAAGTGAAAGTACAATAGCATAAATACGAAAACAAGATGGACGAACTCCAGGTCGTGTCTCGACTCGCCTCGGGGTGGTTTATGTCTTTTAGCCTAAATTACGGGAACAAAATCTGTCGCGATAAAGTTTCGGTAAATACAAAGTACCTGGGTTGAAATTTCGAGCCTGTTCACATGCTCGAGCATTTACATGAGTAAGGAAATACAACATTCTGTCGTTGTGGCGTCACTCTCGAAAAAAGGTTCCTTTGGAGCCTTTTAATCGGCACTTTCTTTGCATACAACTTTTTCATTATTCCCGACCCGTATAGCCAATGCCAATCTCATTAAAACTTCATTGAACTCGACCAACGACAAAGATTCGGTTCACGGACACGACCGTCGTCCCGACGTCCGAAGGTTATCAGGCCAACCCGTGCGTTCGGAGGCAAAGGGCGTGTGCACTTTTAATGCGAATCGATTTTGTTTTCGAGCAATAAAATCAAAGCATCAAAGCGCTTGCAACCGGGACCACGGTTCAAGTGCGATGTTTGTGCGAAAACTTTGGAGAGTCTCGTTGGGATTAATTAAACGCGCGTCTTATCTTCTACTGTCGTCGTCGTGTGCAGGATATTGAGCAACTTTTACGCGCACTGAACTGGAACACTTAATTTTCAATGAATCGCGGTTAATTAGTATCAAAAGTTTGCATAGACATCGACCGACCGCTCGCGCTTGCTTGTTTGGCTCGTGTGCGCGAGGGAAGGCGCACTTGAACTCGTCCGCAAACCTCCGCACTGACACGAGCGGTGATAATTGGCTCTTCGACTTCGGATGTGCAATGAGAATGTGAAGTAATTATCGCGCTCCAGCTTCTCCGTCGTGCCACTTTGCCACGAATCCTAATCGAATTGCGAACCTAGGAAAACCTTCCTAGCCGAGTAGGAAGAGAAGCCCGAATGATAATTTGCATGTTCTCCTGGCTGCATGCAGGAATTTATTGATCCGACTGTCAGACTGAAATTGCGTTTGTCCAATGAGAGCATTCGCCGCATCTCGCCAGACGCGACCTTTACAGAGGCAGCACGCACTTACGTAAATCAAAGAATTGCGCCGCAGCGCAGACGAATGGGTAAAGTGTGAAAATGTCATTTGGGTCAGATCAATCATAATGACCGACCACAAGAGAAGAAAGCGGTAATAAACAACAATAAAGCTCTGCATGAGTGAATTACTGCACTTGACAAGCTTCCATAGATTATTGAGGTATGAGCAAGGCAGAGCTCATGGCTGATAGCTCATGGCACATGCTACACGAAGTCTGGGCGAACTGAGCTGGAGCCCATAATTAAGTAGACAGCCGATGAATAGATCGAAATTAAAGATGAGATTAAAGCAACCGATACGCGCAGAATTTCCTGTTTATTTGCCCGAGCATATGCCCGAGATTCATTGCGTGCATGTCGCATGCACGTTGCATGGAACACGTCCAATCAGTTCCGCATTGTGCGGGTTCCGAGATCTAATTTGCAGTTTCCTGGGAGTCTAGAGTCTTTTCTCCTTCGGGAAGGCAAGTCGATTTGAAATTACAAATTGTAATTTTGTCTCTTTCCAATGCAGACGCGGCTCGCGCTGTCTCTCGCCGTTGCTGATTCCGCCTCGGTCACCGACACTCTCCGAGAGCTCGTCACAGTCACCCGGACCAGTCTCGCCACTGCTTGGCTCGCTGCAGCTCGATCTGTACCAGAAGAAGGACGTGACCATCTTCCTTCCGTCGAGCATCCAACCGGGCTCGTCGCCACACGACAAAACCAGTCCACTGGGAAGACTTCACCTGCGTCTCAAGTACGACTTGGACAAATCGGATCTGCATGTGCACGTCATCGAGGGTGAGTGTCTCGCAAATTATTTAATAATTCTCAATGCGCAACGGCACGAATTAATTTCGCTCGTGCAATTCTCCGTTCGTCATAAATAATCTGCAATACGCAAGCTTAAAAGAAGTCGGTGAATTAATGACTCACGACGAAAAGAGGAGCTCGGTACGGAGCGAAGCTATTCAAGAAACCTTTCGGAATTGATTTTCCAAGTAATCCTTTCATTCTTTGTTAAGCTGTTACTTCTTCCACTTGTTCGCCTCTCAGCGGTGCATACAGGCAGTGAGTGAATCTGACAGGTTGCTACGAAATGCAAATAATACGTCCTCGGAATGTCTTTGAAGCTCTGATCTCACCTGCGATGCCATGGTATTCCAGAAATCTGGAAACCGCTTCAAACGCTGTTAGCATTCGAGTATCGTTCTTTCCCTGCGAAAGCGAAGTGCACACACGGTAATAGGCGCACTATTAATCGGTATTTGCTATTCAAATAAGGTTTTATTGACGGATTTGTCCAAAGACCCTGAAAAGCCTTCCAGGAAAATTCACTCAAATATAAGTCTATTAATCTCCTTTAATATTTAACTCGGCTTTGCTTTCGCTTTGATGTAAACACAGAAGGCCGAATAATTTCATCACTGAAATAGGCACAGAGAAAAAGTTTCGAAAATTTTTAAACGGCTGGCAGGGAAAGGTGAAAGCCCGGGCACTGGCACGTACGGGTCGGAGTCCTGCCTGCCTGCAGTCGCAGTCTGATTACAGTCCGTTGATGTGTTGTGTTGTCAGGAATTACCTGGGTAGCATATAAGCTCATTATTTCCTCAGTGGCATTTGTTGATGCGAAAAAGTAAGCCAAGAATCAATAATTCTTCACTCACGATAAGTAGGCATTGCCTTGCACAATTGAAGCGTGAGAGTTGTCGAGAAGAGCAACAAGTTGGACATAAATCCTTGATAGCAGTGTGACTTGCCAATGTTTGCGCAAAAATATCTCCAAAGAAAACCATAATTTGGGCAAGGGCTTGGAATTTATCGAATTTCGCATTTTCTGCTTTACAAAGAATGTGTGCCCTTGCAACAGTGACACGAATTTATGAGGGTTAATGTGTCGAAAGATGCCGCTTTTCGGCAAGCGTGAACTTATCGTATTATAATTTTATAGACATGCACAGCTGAGACATCTTGGCCAAAGCAGAAAATGTTTTAAAACTTGTTTGTTCATTGTAATTCGATAGCCCACGACCTGACTGGAAGTGATCAAGGCGGCTTCAACGATCCATACATTCGGCTGAGCCTCGCGCCAGAAGTTGATGGGCGCAAGCGTCAGACGCAGATTCATCGTAATGATCCGAATCCATTCTTCGATGAACACTTCAAGTTTCCGATTTCTCAGGACGAACTCAAGGAGCGGATTCTCAGTCTGCAGGTAAGACAACAAACACGGAATTTAGAGCGAAAGCAGCCAGAATTTGAGCCGCCAAGGATCAGCAAACTTCCAGTTTGCTCGCCTCAGTTTGTTTGTTTACATTCGCGAAAAGTTAAAGTTCAGTTTAGTTCGACGCAGTTTTGTTTTTCCGGACGTAGCGCGAAGCCACAACCTTGAATTATGGGAATGCCGAGCGAACGGCAGCTCGAACTTGTGCAAAGCAATTACATCCCATTCCAGTCCATGTAATAAATCTCATTTTGTCTCATTAAACGATGTCGGGCAAGACGCAGTTCGCGTTTGCGAGTCTTTGATCGGATTTCGTGTCCTCTCATTACTCAGGTCATAGAAAGTATTGCTGGCGAAAAGCAATTGTAACGGCAATGGCACATGTTAGCTCGGCGTTTGATGTCTGATCTCCAAAGAAATGCGAGCACTCGTCGCTCGTCGTCTTTGCTGGTTTGCTGGTCGCGATGCTCGTCCCAAAGCGAGAGCGGCGTCATTATCGTTCTGGTCGGTTGCCCACGGCCCATTGTATCTGTTTTTATTTTCTTGAGCGAAATCGAAAGAACGTCATTGCGAGTCACGATCAAGGCCTTTCGCTTTAATGTAAGACTCCAATAAAAATATTTACTTTGCCCATCTTTAATCTCCGTTCGCCGTTTGCTGATGTTGCTGCCGCTTCAGGCGCCGGACCGGGCCGGGTTCGAGCAAGTTGCCTTACTGATTCTCGGTATTTCCGGTTGAAGTTTCGGATTCAGAAGCCCAAGAGGCATGAGTTTTAATTGCCTTCCAAGTGCCGTGCATTAATTAACCATCAAACCAGCTTCCATGTGCTTGTCATCGTGAATATTTAATGAAATGGCATTTCAAAGATGTACGCGCGTGCAGCGTGCATTCATAAGCAAGCTCCAGCGCCTCTTCTCCCTCCTCCAGCCAGCCACAAATTGCGTCAGAATGCATTAAACTGTTGGATGCCTACACGTAATCTTTGCCCTTCAAGCAGATTAATGTCACTCGTTAATTAGCTGCTGACATTGAAAAAGTTCAAGCCGTGCGTGAGAGAAAGTCAGTGAAAGCTGCCGAGGCACGTTGTTGTTGAGACAGGCGAGATCCCGGATCAAGGTTAATCAGGAAATTTGTCAGAACTCATTAATGCGAAGCGCAAAAATGCGTGTTATTTCTTGTCTTTTGTAATTAAGGATCGGATTATTTAATTAAGCACGTGCGCTTTGATCTCGACTGTCTTTCAGAAGACGGGACGGGACAGCCATCCATTTACGTAGGCAAAAGCGGCATGTTCCTCTCATCTGCTTCACGCGTTCTGCTTCAGCATTGCCTCCATTCAAGAACAAGAAATTTATGGAATCGGAACTCTCGATAGAATTTAAAAACTTTCCCATCCGTGTTTGGTGCTTGGGACATCGATTTGCCTTTGAAGTTTACTTTCGCCATTAAGATTGAATAAATTTTATTTTTGTTTTGGTCGTCCTTTTGTTCATGGGTCTTATGGCGTTTTTTGCGCACGTGGATGCGTTTAACTTTAAGTTTCTTTATTCTTTCTCGTAAACATTCGAGCGAGTACAATACAGAATTCACTATTGAGTATACATTCTCCGCCCAAAGTATTTGATTGAAAACACGAAATGAATGTGAGTTGCGAGTGCTTCCACGTGGCTGTGGCTTACCCTGCTTCGCATCGCCAGTTCACTTTGTGGGTTACCTTTTGACTGCAAATTTGGAGTGCCTTTGTGGTTGGCGAAGGTGAATTGACTTCGGCAAACATAACAATGCAGCGTGAATTGAGTCAAGACTTTGGGTCGCACCGTCCGTCAGCCGTAGGCTGCCCTTTCGTGTGTTAATGAGCACAAACAGTCGCCCAACGCAGTTTTCTTTTTCGAATGCTGAGCCCACCTGTGCGGGTTCACACGAGTATTTCTCGTACTCAAAAATACAAATGTTTTCATGTGTAAAGACATGAAAGACACGACATAGCCCTGCATTGCCTGCGAGACTACAATGCCCTCGTGAAACGGAGCTTTTATTGAAATGCTGGGCAAACAATAATGAGAAAAGTATAATTTTAAAAACAAAGAAATTATTCTCATCGCAAAGAGCAAACACAAGACGCGACCGAGCCGATGCGCTCACAAAAATACAAATGCAGACTTTTTCCAGAACCTTTTCGAGTTCATACTCGCTCCGAAAAAGATGTTTGTCCAGCTGTGTGATTGAAATGTAGTGCATACGAGGAACGTGAAATCTATAGTCCTGTCTTTCCTTTACCCGTCCTTGACCGTGTTTTGAGCATATTGCCTATTGCGACTGCAGCGAGAGAACATTTGAGACCAGCTCTTCAAAAAACTAATTTCCGTAATATTGTTTCAAGACTTGGATATTTACATTCTAAGTAGCTTACTTGCTCCATTCTTCCACACAATTACGACGGCTCTGAGGTAGAAACGCGCAACAGAAGCAGAAATAGAAGCAGAAATGTGTAGCGCGAGCAATATTTGCAATATGCAAAAGTGATCCCTTTTACTATTCAGAAGATGGACTTTTAGGCCAATGGGATTCCGTTATTTTTAAACTCGCTGTCGCACTTACTATTTGCGTTTGTTGGAATTGCGCTAAATTTAGACCTCGCCCTTTGGCTCCGTAATGAATAATTTCCTTTGGTGTTGTACGAGTAAATTTTACTTTTCCCAACTTTCCAGGTTTTCGATTACGATCGCTACTCGAGGAATGACGTTGTTGGCGAAGTCACAATGCGACTTGAGGATTTCAACGTTACAACCAATCTGGAAATCTGGGCCGAAGTAGTCAAGAACAAAAAGGTAAGCGAGCGAGCGTAGCGTGCGAACGCGCAGATTAAATGCACGATTTCCCACGATTCAGTTTGTTGATTGTTTCCGTTTCTTGCCTTCTGCTCCTTGCAACTCAGCCCTCTGGTGAGCGGCAGGAAATTCTCGTCTCGCTCTCGTATCTTCCTTCGGCGGAACGCTTGACGGTTGTGCTCCTGAAGGCGAGAAATTTGTACTCACCACCCAACAAAGACACTTTGGGTAAGCAAATGGAAGATTACAGACAAATCGTGTTGAGAAAATTCATTACAATTTCTTAGCGCTGCTTTGTGTTGTGTGTCTCGGGAAGATTTAAATTGTTTAGCTTGCGCCTTGCTTTCGAGTGCTTTCTAATCGGGAAGAAAGTCTTTGATTTCTGATTTCTTTTTCACGTTCCCTCTCTTTCGCTCTCCGAAAATCCTGCATTGTCTCTGGAAATAACTTTCACTCTGCTCCTAATCCATCTATGCCATAACTTTAATTGATTGTCTAGCAATCTCACTTCAAAGATTGCAGGGCCGTTAAAATCCGGTTAAGACGTAAGGAAGTCCGCGACGAGAAAGAGAACGCGAGGTTTTCTTTCATGTTTCAGAAGAAAATCCGAGCGCACGAGGCAATATCGCATAACAATCTTAACGAACCCTGTCTCCTTTGATCGCAGACGACGTATTTATTTACAAATGCACGAAAAAATGCTGTTTTTGTTGTTTTCTTGCAAGTTCGACACACGCTCGTCAATTACGAAACAAATACCGAAACTTTGGGTATTGAATTAGCAATTACTCTTAACTTTTCGTTATTTCATATTCAACACAATGCATTAATGATCAAATGAAGCAGTTCTGCCGAATGAATTCTCGTCTCTCTGTGCCACCACGCAGTCCCCGCGTGAGGTGGCGTGGCGATGAAGATGGCGACCTTCAACTTCACAATGACTTTGTGTTGCAGGGTTTCAGTTTCAAGGATGAGCGTCTCATTCCTAATTACACTAATGACGCATTGTTACACTAATCGAGAAAAGGCGACGTATTATTTCCTGCCATGTATTTCACGTATCACGCTCACGCGTCTGCCTCCTGCTTTCTTTCAGATCCGTACGTGAAGGTGTATCTCGTCGTCGGAGGCAAGAGGCTTAAGAAGAAGAAGTCGTCAGCCAGGAAGAATACAAATGACCCAGTCTGGAATGAAGCATACTCATTTTCGGTTCCATCCTCCACTCTGGCTTCGTCAGCCATCGAGGTACGTTGACACGTTAATACTGACACGGTACGGCGAATTTCCATGCAAATCAACCGTCACATTTGCACTGAAATTCCATTCAAATCGAACCCAAGTCCATTAAGAAGCGGCTGCGACGGCACGGTCGTCCTGTCGCCTTGTCTAAATGGAGGACCACTCAGTCAGTGGGAATTGTGGAAAGTGGCTAAAGTGCACTTTACCCTCCACCTGCCTGTCTTTCTGGTGTTTCTCGGCCCTGAGCTCAACGAGATCCTCGCTCCGCTAAGCAGGGAAGCAAGCCCGTAGTTTAGCTATGAATTGAACAGCAACGCGTGGCACGAGCTGCAGTTTGTATGAAATATGGGCTCATTCGAGCGCACACCACTTGCAATCAACATTCAGTTAACTCAATTCCGCGGCCGGCCGGGTCTGCAAGTGGAGTTGTGCAAGTAATGGACTCTAGCGCTGCTCCGGCCAGAGCCGATTCATATTTCTTTCATAACACGCCCAGTCAAGCAAAGCACAGCACTGCGCTGGTTCATCTCTTACTTGTACTTATTTTAGTCGACCATATGCTCGGCATTTTTTGGAATATCCAATTTCGGTCGTCAAATTGATCACATTGTACAGCAGGAATGAAATTAAGGAAGGTTTGTTGGGCTGCGACCATATTGAATGATAGAATATGATCCGATTCACGATTCCATATGCCGCTTTACTTTTCCACTGCGCTGCAGTCGACTGAGTGAGTCTTCATTCATTACTTGCTCCTTTTGAACCATAACAAACTTTGTTCCCATCCATTTGTGAAAAGAATTTATGGCCAAATTGAATAATCTCACTATTAGTGAAAGCAGCCGACGTCAAAGAGCGTAAATGCTTCAATTTCCAGCCGAGCTGGACCAGCAGCCGAGGTCAGAGAAGGCCAACCTCTCCTTTTTTGCTTTACTCAATGGCCGAAATTCCAAAATATTGATGCCTACTTTGTATTCCACCACGAACAATACCAGGCTCATGAAACATGAAAGACAGGAACTTTCTTTTCTTTCTCGTCTGTGTACGCTTTGTAAGATATGCAAAATACACGTCCTTCGAGTACTCCTGCGTAACAGCTTAGTTTAAAATTCACGCTAATGTTGAGCTTTTCTTTCTTGCCTTAATCCGTGTTCTTAAGAAAGAAGAAAGTTGTTTCAAGTCTAAAAGTAATTGAATTTATCCGTCTTGAAAACAAACAATGGGTTGGCTCGGCTCAGGTGAAGGCAGAGAAACTTTTCTTTAGACTCCTGACTAGGTTCTATACGCTCTGGACAATATTGCTGTGCTGGCATTACGGCGCAGGTGGCCTTTTGTGGCGAGAAGACGATGCCTTTGTTCTCTTCTCACGTTGAGATTCTTAAGCGGAAATGATGTTGACATTTTCAATAGTCCCTTATCTTTTTCTCATCTCGCCAGAGGCTCTCATCTGCAGCAGTGCATTCTCGCGCTGCTGCCGCTCTCATGCTTTAATCCAGCTCGACCGTCTTGACTAATCTGCAATGTGATCTTCGGTCGATCTTTGAGATTGCAACTGGCATATTTTATCGTTTACTGTTTTAGAGCTGGTGGGGCACTTTTCAGTTTTCACTCTCTCCAGGGCCCATTGCAAAATTCATGATGGAAAACTTTGAGCTCTTAGAACGTGAAAGCCGGTGTGTTATTATCTGATGACGTTGTTTCTCTTTTTTCATTGACGATTTCATATCTTTATCAGAATTTTCCAAAAATGCTTTTAGCAATTTCTGGATTCGGCAGGCGCCAGACTCAAGGGAAAAACTTGAACAAAAATAGACACGATCTCTCGAGTTTGAAGCTTTTATCATGTATTTCTGGAGCCACTGCTAAACTATTTTCGGCGATACTGCGAATAAAAAATTCCCATTCCTGGTAGCGGATTATGCAAACTAATCCTTTATCCTCATTTCTCTGAACGTTCTCATTTTATCATACGCTAAATTTCTTAATTTCTTTGATTCCAGATTTGTGTGTTGGATCAGTCGAACGACTTGATGGGGAGCAGTGCATCGGTCGGCTCGTGTCTGATTGGGCCACAGGAAACCGGGACCGAGCTGAATCACTGGAATGACATGACACAAAATTTCCGCAAGTCAATCGCCATGTGGCACGTGCTCACTTGAAACAAGTGACCACGAGTGAGTGAATTCAAATTCTTGGACCTGAGGCGAACAAAATTGGCTTGATTTTATTTTAGCACTTAAAGAATTGTGTGTTGTATTTAATATTTTGTGGTTGTACGAGATTGTACACATCAATCTAATAATGTCACATTTATGTCTTGTGTCGAATTAATCTAGTGTACGGATTGTCTTTGCCAGTCGGTCGGGCATTTGGGAGATTTGTCAGATACCGCTTGGAGAGTTGAGGTGCGGCGCCCAAATTAAATTGACAGGCATTTTGGCATGCACTCGGCACTTTGAAAGGAGAGTTTAAAACTGTATGATACGCATGATTTATAAGAGTGTAAGCAAATCTTTGTTAGCGTTTAATTAATTCATCTCAATTTGGTAGTTTAGAAATTTGAGTCTGTCCTTGTCTGTCGTGCTTTTCTGCATTACACACTTTGCAATTTATGAATTAAGAATGAAATGGCTCGCAATCACGACCTGCTAAAGCCAAGCCAATCATGCGATCTTATCGTAACACCTCCCAGAGCACGACTTTAGGCAGTTCCTAGATTTAAGTAGTAGTTTATTTTAGCTTGTGATTTGTCGAAACTTGTAACTTGTAAAATGGAAAAGGTTTCAAATCTACTTGAATGAAGGCGGTGGTCGTGCGGCTGTGGATCAAATTTCGTGCTTGCTTGCTGCATGCTGATTGCTAATGTCTGAGCTTAATGAGTAAGATTAATGCAAGTGCGAGTAATTGTAATTGTATGTCATTGGTAACTTTGTAATTTTGGATTCTACAAAGGTATTTCGAAATACCCTGAACGTTAGACGTTAGATTTACATTGGAAGAGGGTTTATACGGTAAACATCTGTGATTGAACGGTGCAGGGAGGCACGCCGCCCACTGCGGCGCAAGACTCCGAATGACACAAATTGTGCTGGTATGGTGATTAGTCAGGATATTTTTCCATGGCATTTGACATAGTTTTAGTCTTTTTGGTGTTAGTTTTTAAGATCGACCGACCCACTTTGATGTACGTGGATTTGATGTCTCGTAATGTAATGAATAGCGAGTGATGAGATAAAGACAATGGCGGAAGTGGAATGGCGAATGGCTGTTCTCGTGACGTGAGGATGGAGGTGCTATTATGAAGGCTTCTTATGATTGTGATTAAGATACAACATTGCTTTTAACTTCCAACAGTGACATAAGACAATCTAAATGTGAAATATTTGGCAAGTCTAAGTGAGCACTAAAATGTTAAATGTATTAAAGGCATTGTGTAATCTCTCTGTGTTTTCGGAAATGACAAATTCTTGGTGATTACTCTTGTAGCGTTCACCTACTTGGCGTGATAATTAAGTAATTTAGTTCGGATTGCGACTAAGATGCCATTTTATTAAATTCCGTGTCAAACAAACTTATAAATTACCTGTACCTAACATACATTGGCCAATCTCCCATCCAAGAAATACATTTTCCATTACTTTTAATGAATTTTTAATTTTGGATGTCTATCATACTACTATTTGAACAATTTTAAACTAATATTCTCTTAAAATATGATACAATTGGCATGTATTTGCGTGTGAATAAACAATACGTTAGCACCTGTGTTTACTACGAATAAAATTTTTTTTGTCGGTAGAATATCTAGAATTAAATGGAATGCCTGAGATCACTGAGAATAACAGAAAGTTAATCAATTAAGAATGAAGAAAACGTAACCTTTTTGATGACTGACCATATGCCTTATGCGTATGCCTTACTGACCAACGGAGATGTTCTTGGCCAAATCAGCACCCTACAAATCGCACTCATGGCTCACAAGAAAAGCATACCCGTCGTAGTTTATTGTGAAACCTTCAAATTTTATGACACGTCGCCGGTCGACTCTTTCTTTCAAAATCAAAGTGGCCAGGTAAACATTGAGTGAAATAGGAATTCACGCCAAGCCGCTGCTCCTGAGATCCAAATACACAGCTCGTCGTTGTCCACGTCTACAGCAATGCCAAAATGCCCTTTTCAAAGTCATCAATTCGTCGAAAACCATCGCTGAAGAAACCGAGAATCTAAAGGCGCCTGCACTAAAGTACATCACACCCACCAAGTTTGTGACCGCGGTCATCACAGAAGTGGACGTTTCCCTCCCGAAACAAGAACCGGGATAAAGGTACGCATATACTCCCTTAAATATGGCAACCACTGGCAACCACTGGCAACGCCATAGGCGTTGGCGTTAGCCAATCCGGCTTCCGAGAAATAATTTCCCATTTAGTACATTGGCCTGGGAAAGCAATCATCAATCTGAAATTCTCAGCTTAGGTTAAGTCAGTTGACACAATTATTTGTTACAAATACAATCATTAAAGCTGACTTCCTGGCATGAAAGCAGTAAGCAGAACGCCGATGCCGATTGGACATCACGTCGATCAACAAACGCACACGTGGACGACGCATACCAACAAATACAATGCACAAAGGCTTTGCATGGGTTTTTGTTTGCCGAAACGATAGCAAAAAAGATTCCTGTGTGGTTGAATTCTTCACCGGGATTCTCCGTCCAGCACTGCCACCACACTGCTGCTGCTGTTTACTTGCTGCTATAAAGCATACCTGAACGGCGTAGCGAAGCACGTCAGTGCTCTTCGAGAGGTTTCCAATTCAACACTTCCATTTCGCGACTTGGGAATATTTTCGCAATCATTGCCTGCCGTGGTGCTCCTATCGATTGAAGTTGGTAATCCTGAACGTAAGTCCCTTCAAATTATTGCAATTTTTACCAGCAATTTAGAATTTTGGTACGCTAAGCAATACGCATTCGTCTGCAAATCGACAAGCATTATCTTCCCGGCTTTTTGCATTGTTTGGCATTTGTTTTGGTTTGTTTGTTTGTTCTGTTCTAAATGCTAAATGGACATCATTTACATAATTCTTAAGTTCATTGGTGTTAAATCGCACTTCCTAAGGATTGATACTCTAATTCTTTCCTGAGTGATCCGATACCATTTCAGTTTTGCTTTTCCTCATTGCAATTACCATTGTAAAGCGTCGACTGCCGACAGTCGTGCACTCGGTCGGTCAAGGTGATTCCAAGGTCAACTTCTATTCTGTCTGTGCAGGTAGTAGTAAATGGCAGTAGTAATAGTAATAGCACTTTACGTGTTCTCACAGTGGAACATGCAATTAACGAATGAGGCCGGTGCGTCCGTGTAAAGGAAAATTCGATTATGTAATACTGTGACTGGGATAGGATCATAGGATGACCCAATCTGATTCTGATTGAGGTGAATCGCATCTGCTTTTCGACTCGGCTCGACTGCGCGTTAACTCATATGGTAGCTCGCTCCTGCATTTCTGCTCAATTGCAATTTGAACAAGCCTAATTTATAATCTCATCCGATTGGAATAACTGGAACAATTATTCCTAGTCTGAGCATGATTTACGTCAGCAGTGGGTCATTAATTCATTCTTTCGAACTTTGACCAGATCAGGTGCTAAGAAATAAAAAAAAATAATGTAAACCAGGGCGCGACGCGGTGATCTAAGTAAGGTCTAAGAGATCGAGCTTAGGTTGCAAATTAGGGCAGGCAGGGCAATGGGTTCTGACATTCTGGAGTCTGGAGCAATGGACATGAAAGGTAAAAGAACCAACTCGTCGAACACGTGACGTGATACGTGACCTCGATCTCGTGTGAATGAGGCGCCAGGTAGCTTGCAAGGCACCATTGTGCAACGCAACGTGACATAAATCTGCCACTGGCATGATCGTAATTAATTCAGTCTTCACGTACTTGACTCAGACCGCATGAATGCTTCGTGATGCATCCGACAAGTCAACGAGGTGATTACGATTAGGACAATCGTACGACCGTCCTTGCATTTGAATTTGAATGTTATATGAAGAGGAAACGAACCAGTACATTAACCACATCCAGATTTCTTAACCTTCAACCCCATTGGGTTATTCCATATTCCATCTTGCTTCAATGCTACCGGTATGCTACGTTATAGTAAACCAAATCCATGAGCAATGAACATTGGGTCCATTTATTACTTATTACTTTATTACCATGCATGCGACAAGTTGTCTTGTCATGCAAGAATGACTAAGTACAGCTCAGGACGTCTGTCTTTCTCATTTTGATTTCAGTATGTCAGCGTCCGAGGTCCAAGAACCACACAAGAAACGCAGCAGAATGGCTTCATCACTCGATCAACTGAAATCCTTCACGACGGTCGTCGCCGACACTGGAGACTTCGAAGGTAACAAACCTAACCTGCTTAAGTCTATAATTGAAGTCTATAATTGGCGTTATTACTTTCAACAGCTATCAAGAAATACAAGCCGACCGATGCAACGACCAACCCATCGCTCATTTTGGCTGCGTCCAAAATGCCGCAGTATCAACACCTGATAAAGGAAGCCGTTCAGTTCGGGAAGAAGGTCGGGACCAATCTGAATGAGCAAGTCGAAGCCGCAATCGACAAACTCTTCGTCCTCTTTGGCTGTGAGATTCTGGAAATCGTGCCTGGTCGCGTCTCAACCGAAGTTGACGCCCGTCTTTCGTTCAACAAAGAAGCAAGCATCGCCAAGGCTCGGAAATTCATCAGTCTCTACGAAGAAATGGGCATTCCAAAGGAACGCATTCTGATCAAGCTCGGTTCGACTTGGGAGGGAATTCAAGCTGCTAAGTAAGTCACTCGGAGACAATTAATTGGGATCAGTAGAATATTCTCAAATGCGGAATCTGTGTTGCAGAGTATTGGAGGAGCAGTACGGCATTCATTGCAACTTGACTCTGCTGTTCTCATTTGCGCAAGCTATCGCCTGTGCGGAAGCTGGAGTCACGCTGATTTCTCCATTCGTGGGTCGTATTTTGGATTGGTACGTCGCAAACAGTGGAATCAAAGCATTCAAGCCGGAGGAGGATCCCGGCGTGAAGAGCGTCACTCAGATTTACAACTACTACAAGAAGTTTGGCTACAAAACCGTCGTGATGGGTGCTTCCTTCCGAAATATTGGTGAGCTGATCCTTCTTGAAATGCAGGTTTACTTCCTCAACGCTGGTGTCTCGATACTGGATGTTTGTTGTAGGAGAAATCAAGGAGCTCGCAGGTTGTGATTTGCTGACGATATCTCCGAGTCTGTTGGAAGAATTGAGCACCAACCAAGACCCGGTGCCCAAGAAACTGGACGAAAATTTGGGTAGGCCTTCATTTCTCGTTTTTATCCAGGATTTCAAGCTGTACTTCGGTTTACAACAACAGCCCTTTTCCTAAACTTTTTCAGCTAAGAAACAGGAGATCAAGAAGATCGACATGGATGAAGCAACATTCCGTTGGTTGATGAACGAAGATCAAATGGCTACCGATAAGCTCTCTGATGGAATTCGTAAATTCGCTGCTGACTCCCTGAAGCTCGAAGAAATGCTAAAGCAAAAGCTCCAAGAATAAGTCAATCGAACGATTCCAATAAACGTTTTGAAAAGATTAATCTGTAGTACTTAAATACCATTCCTAAAATTGTTTGAAGCATTTCAATCGTCTCTTCGTTTAATTTTTGCGTTAGCTTTAAGAAATTAAATAAAGCAGAGATCAGCTTACAAATGCTATCGCAGTCTTTCTTGGCTTTTTTCGTAAATGCAATGGCCGAAATAACCGTCGATGGGATTTAAGTTCTTTCTTTATTCACGTTGCCACACACAAGTTCCAGCTTTATATGGTCTTAGGTTCTTAAATATTGTACATAACAATCCTCTTTCAAAATACATGCCGCACTTTTACTCTTGAATCTTGACCAAACAACAACCCGAACTAAATATTTTGGATGCAATTTTCGGGCATGTAAATTACGGAAGTGGATAATATGCTTGCTCTATCGTACTATGACAGGTATAAGGTTTCAGTGCTAGAGTGTCAGTATGTCTAAGAGGAAGTTGAAAAGAATAGACGCTATAGGAAATGGGTTTCGCATATTGTCATCAGAATCCTTTGCACAGGCTGAAGGGAAGAGGTCAGGGGTCAGGAAGTCCAGGTTATCTAAAACGAAGCGCAGCGCCTTATCGTCGACCAGCAACAATAATCGGACAGCGGTAGATGCCAAAATAAAAGAAAACTCGACTACAGTTTTAAAAAACAAACTCGGTAAATAAAACTAGAAGCTAAAGCTAGAGGCTAAAAGGATGAAGAATCTGCCCGGTGACATACGCAACTTCCTATTCTTACGATATTTTCACTTTCATTGTCCTTGCACAATTGCTTTTATGCTTCTGCGCACGCCGAGAATATTTCCACAGAGTACAATATAGAATATTACAATTAATATTTGTGTTTCTTAGCTCTAGATCATAAAATATTAGACAGACTTTAATCTTATAGCTTTGCCTCTCCCGGCCACGCACTCTGGCTGACTGGCTGGGCCCTCTGCACGTAACCTTTGACATTTAAGCACACAAGAGTAGATTTAACACCAAATTAGCTTAGACCAGAATTCTTACAGTTCTGTGTGGCTGTGTTCTTGTTTGGTTACTTTGCACCAACGTGACGACTGACGGACGAAATCTCAAGAGACTGTTACACATTCGCTGCGGCGGCATACAATCCAAGAAATCACAGCAGGTTTGACGATGATCAAGTGGGATCGCTTAGGAACGAATTTGTTAGTTAAGCAGTTTTAAAAATAGCATGCGCATAAACGTATTTAGACCAGATCACCGAATTTGCGTAGAAGATTAGAGTTTAACCCTGCGACCGTTAAAGTTTAAAATTTAAAAATCCGATAAGATGTCGAGACGTTTCAAAGTCTGCGTCTTCAAAGGAGTCTGCGTCTGCTGCGTCGTGAGTGGTAGCTTCAGTAATTTCAGTTTGGTTCCATTTGGATTAGTGTAAAGTAGTGCGAATTATTGGACTTGATCGAGTCGGACAGTATAAACCTGACAGTACAAATTTCGCTACAGGTTTACAAATGGCGGCTAATCTAAAATCTACGCCCACTCCACACCAAACTATGCAGGTCTCATCCGCTCGCCGAGCGGCGCGCGCCTAAACTACGCACGGCGGCACACAGCATGTTAGCGTCTTAGTTTTCATTTACTGTACTACTGGTACGACAATTACTCAATTACCTAACACTTAACTTGTTTAGCCTACATTAACATTAACCTACACTACGCTACGCTAGCCTGAGCCTAATTTGCCTAATCTAGTAGCAGCGCACCCAAACAATTACGATACTATGGTACAAAGAGAGACAAAGGTGTGAGACTTCCTTTTGATCGATTCTTTCCATCGACGCAGTCACAGACACTTAAGTCTACGCTATGACTACGACGACTCATGCATACACACGTACACATGATACTGCTTAACGTAATTAACGATTAACGACAATGGTTAGCCTTTACTGCAGATGGCTGCAGGTCTTTGGCACTCCAAGTAAATTTCCAGGGCTTTATTACTTAACAGCTATGGTATGGTAAATGGTACAGTTACTCAGTTGCTTAGGTCTTCTTTCTTCCCCTTTCGGACGGCGATCCCTCCTATCCTCTACTCGCCTCCTGGACCCTTTTAGATTCTCTTCATGTCCTTCTCCTTCTGCTGCTTCTTGTTGATGAGAGTCTTGAACGACTTGTAAATGTTCATCACCTTCATTTTCTTCCAAAAGGAGAAGAAAGAAACCGGAAATCATAGTTTCGAGTCTTCTTTTTCCTGCAACAAGCAAGCATGCGGAAGAAAGTTATGTAGAAAGTCCCTGCGTACAGACGGGAGGCGTGATAATTACTTACAAAACTAAAGCTACGGTTGAGTGAATGTGGAGTATTGTTTTCCTCTTCAATTGTCTCCATTAAATCTTCAGTTGTATTGATGGAGGGAACAGATTCCTGGGTGGTTGCTCGAAGACCCTCTTCTCGACGTCGAGTCTCCTCCTGCCAGTCAGACAGCCATAAAATATTCGCGTATTCGTGCATCCGAGTTCGCAACTGCAATTATAATTATAGCTGCTGTCTTACTTTAATGACGGCCATCCAATGTTTGTGATTGTCCTGCAGATGTTTTGTCTGGAGACAAAGAATCTTTCGCTTCGTCATAATGCGACTCGAGGATTTTGTCGGGTCGACGTTGCTCAGATCGTCCGAGTACGACGAGTCGCCCTCATTGTCGGTTTCTGGACAACTGCTGAGTGATGGCTCGTTTTCAGCAGCGTTCGTCATCAGCGTCAGAGTTTCGCCGGTGGCCCCACCGCTGCCAGCTTCACCGCCACCGCCTCCGCCCTCTTCGTCGTCCTCGTCCCAGTACAAGCCTGGGAGCAAGCCTGCCTTCGCACAAGCCTCGCAGAGTGGAGCCACCAAGTGGTTAATGAACGACTCCTGAAGTTTGGCCAGCTGCGGGTGTTCTCGGTCCATGTACGGAGAAATTGGAAGTCCAAGCTCAGCCTCCTCGTCGCCTGCAACCATGCGGCGATCGAGTCGTATGCTTAAGAGAAATGAGCCACAGAGAAATAATTTCGAATTTCGCAGTTTTACCTTGCTCGTAGAATTCTTCAGCGATTCGATATGTCCATCGCACATGAATGTCATGAAATTTGCAGGGCCCGTTGATGTCTGCCAGTTTGATGCACATTTCCATGACGAGTAGTCGATCAGCCTCTTGAGTCCAGTCGATGCCTTGCGAGTCCTCCTCGTTCACCTTTGCGTTGAACTCGGCAAGGATCTCAAAGTGTCGCTTAAGATCGGTTGCCAGGATAGCCTCGATCACGAGATAACGAAATCGTTTAAATTCGGCTTTATCCAAAAATTTTAGAAAATTGCAGTTCTCTGTATTTAGCAGAAGAGACCAAGCGGCCGCTGCGTGGTGGTTCTCCAGTACAGATCGATCATTGTACAGAATCGCCTGGGCAATGCACCAATTAACAAGTTGAACAATTAACGAATTGAGAATTGAATTAATCATGGCCAAATTGCTGTGGATGTGTCGATTGATGAGATTTACGAACCTGTGGGGCGTGCGTTGTGACGAGGAACGCGTTGGTGCGGCCGGGGTGGTCGTAGTCATGCATCGCAGCGGCTGTGTACAGAGCCATCAGTTCGAGGGCCGGGAAGTTAGCGCCCATCACTCCGTACGCGGAGGACTCGTCTACGCTAAACCAAGCTCGTTGATTGGATCCTGCATCTGCAACAAAACGGAACGATGGAGCATGAATGATGTGTGGAGAAAACAATCAAAATAGACACGAGTACAACTTCGTTGTTGTTGCTGCTCCGTTGTTGCTCGCAATTCACAAGTTTACACGGTAAACAGCGTCTAATTTTGGGCTCGCTACGTTTCGAAATGAGAATGGCCCGAGGATCATTTTCTCATCTGTTTACTCGGAAGTATTTCATACCGAAACACGGCCCTGCACAGCTCGTAATGGGCGAAAGTTGCCTAATAAAGTAGATGACTATTTATTATTATTCATAGTGCACGAATTTACGGGTTGCGGAACTCGCTTTCTTTGAGATTTTGCACTTCAGCCTCCTTCCCTTCGTCGTACGTACTTTACAGAGGCCGGGCAGATAAAACTCCAGCAGTCCACCGTGTTGGTGGGTCTCCAGAGGCAGATTCGAGTTTTACCTTTTACGACTGCCCACAGACGCGTGACGCGAGAACTTTTTGCACTTTTCAAATAAAAAGTTTTTCAGTGGCCGATGAAGAAACGCGCTCAGAACGAGCGTGTGAGAAATTTGCGCCGTGGGTGATTGCGAGTCGAGACTCGCCGATTCCGATTGCAGCTGCTGTTTGGAGTCTCGCTCTCATTCTCAATTGTGTTGTAAAAATAAAGTTTATCATGGCTTATTTACGAGTTTTAAAACGCGTATTCATTTTCCGCAACGAGCCAGTGTCCGTGTGGCGTGTTCACGTTCACGTGTGGCGGAATGGGAGTCAAGACACTCGTCGTCGCGTGTCGGCGTGTCAGCCGTGCGCGGCGGAGGATATGAAAGATGAGATTTGTTCTCCGTGTGTGGCGTCTCGGACTCTTACGTCATAGTAGACTTTTTGTCTCACTTGACTCCTCATAAAAGTCAGGGAGAAGTTAACAAAATAAACTTTCCGCACTCGGGCGGCTTGGCATCTTCGCCACGCCACGAGCAATTACGTTCTGTCCAAGTCCAAGAGTCCGTCCAATGGCATTGGCGTGAATCTTGGACTCACTCGAACGAGACGTCATCTTTTCATAATTAGTGAAAGGTAAGTCTCGTTGGACTCCGGCCTTGATTGGCATTGGCGTCTTTGTCTTGGCCTCTTGGGCCGGCTCACACAACTCGGCGCGCGCTCGGTGTGAGATGAAACTTCGAGAAACTCCGACTGAGGTCATGCGCCAGATACGAACTGCGAGCAAGACAAGTTTAAACAAAGACCGTGGTTGAGCGTAATTTGAGCACGTAAGCTTCTCGCCCGGACCAGACCACAGGTCGTAAAATCCGCGGCTCGTAAACCCACCTGCAGCGCACGGCGTTTCTGGATCACTCATCAGCATCTCGAATCCGGGGATCGGTTGCGATGTGAAGTAGTAAACACCGTGAAGAACGTCCGCAGCATGCATTCGATTATGATCTGAAATTGCGAGAAACGAGAAAATTGCGGTCAGGCAGTTTGGTAATGATTAATGTCCTAATTGAGGCCAAATTAGCAAGCACGATTTCTGCCCACACCTCGCGCCGCCGCACCCATGCACGTAACAGCTTTTAATGAGCTTATTTGCGACTCGTAATTGAGCTTAACACGAGGGACACGTGCGCCCTGCGTTGTATTGCTTGCGCCGAGATGAGGAAACGATGGTCCAATTAAGAGACCGGATCACTTTGTCGTCATCCTCCTCGTCGTAAGTACGTGGCTCGTGGCTCTGGTTTTCCCATCTCATCGAATCCAATTTCGTGTTTCTTTAGACAGAATGTTTTTCTGCTTTATTCTGCTCACTCGCGCTCTCACCGATTATTTCTTTCTCCACGCTCCTCGACGCCTTCTTGAAAATGTCAACCAACATTACCCTCGTCGTGTCAAAGAGAAAAGGCAGACTCTATTTTAGGCTTCGCCAAGAATAAACTGCCGTGTGGACAAAGCTCCAGCCTACCTGGTCCGGTCTCTTCTATTATTTTGCAGTTTACCCTTTGAGACGATTGGCCGATCGCCGTTCGTCGCCTTTTGTGAGGTACAGCGCTCATTATGCTCGCACTCCGTGCAGAACACATTGGAAAATGATCCCACCAGAAGAAGCCGAATCAAATGATTGCACGCTGAGAGAAGAGTTTGCATACTCCGCGAGTTGCTCGATCGATTCGCCTGCCTTTAAAGCACCGAATTTTTTATGTTCGTGAGTATGACGTGTGTTTAAAAGCGTTATTTTCAAACGGAGCTTGCAAAATTTGCGTCTAATTTGGGAAGAGAATTCAAAGGAGAGACGCCGTTTGGGAACTTTTCTCGACTCGGGATTCACAGAAGGCGAGGTCAAAATCCATCACGAGCAGGTTAATTCACATGTGTCTTCAACTCGCAAGCGTCAAATACTACCCATTTCCTTGTAATAATGTCATTATTAAATATTATTACCATTACTTAATACGTACTTTCGCGCAGTAATTGGCGCCGAGCACAAAGAGTCGGCCAACTTTCTTCCGCTTTCGCATTCAGCATTCTTCGCCTTCAGCAGATCAGATCGGAATAATGGCCGGCCGTGCGACAGTCGTAATGGTAATAACAAAGATAAAGTTCTCAGCACTGCGCGCACGTTGTCGCCACACGGGAGCGAATAGCGAAAAATGAGGTCTCGCGTGAATGCAGCAGTCATCTTCCCATTTAATGAGAAATGTGAAAAAGTTGGTTCATTTTCTTTTCACGCCGTTTCTTTTCTTTGATCTGCTTCTCCCACTTTTACTTTTCCTTCCTCCGCGCGCAGCGCAACTTATCTGTGATCTGCACAGCTGCTTCGAATCTCATTAGCGCGGCGCGGTGCGTGGCGGCCAACTTACATGGTTTGTCGCGATAGCCCATTTCCAGTGCATGAAAATAGTTGATAAATTCTTTGATGGGAATTTTAAAATTTTCAAACAGTCCGACGTCCAGAAATATTTTATAACACATCTGAAATCGAAGACAGGTGTGGCTGTCGTTAGTCGGTCATTACCGTACAACGACGAAATACGGTGACAAGGCGACATCGACTTACATGACTGAGTATTTGGGTTTGTGAGATTTCTTCCAGGTCGAAGATCGGGTAGTCCCACTCGTTGAGACGACAGAGGACTGGCTCATTCGCAATTGTCAATAAATCAAACTTACAGCCGTCCGGAGTGACGATGGTGCTCGGACCCTGTAAATCAAAATAACAAGCGACGTGAGTCGGATTTGTTGTAATTGCAATTGGCTGCGCGGCGTGCCTCGTCCTTCGCCTAGTGTGTGTGTTGGAATTGAATGAGATTCTGGGTGGCCGGGCTGTTGTGGCAGAAGCAATGACAACGAAAACAGCCGAGGGCCACAGCCAAGTGAGAGAAAGCTCAGAGTTCCTCTGATGTGTTTGTGATGACAATAATTGGCAACACATTGAGTGTGAAAACTGTCATCATCTGTGTCGCCATTATTAAATTATTAACCCTTTCTTCCTCCCATATTCTCCGTCATCGGCTCGCTCAAGCTCTGTTGCCTACGTGAGATTTGCGCCCATTCCGCCTTCAGCTGTACGTGGTGTTCGAATTAGCGCACTCAAATGCATCTGCCATGCACCGCATGTGCTGACGATGCGCAATTAAAAGCTTACTCATGCGTTATTAATCAGTCATTATGCCAGTACTATTCCAAGTCAGTGAAGGGGAAAAAGAAGAGGCAGAGGGAGTTTAATTTCGTACCTCTTCGTCTATACTGATTGTGCCCGGGTCGAGGATGGCGGCGGCGGAGTATTGTTGCTTCAGTGTGGAAGCAGACGAAGACGTGGACTGTGACTGGACGTGGTCCTCGGGTGGCTCGTGCACTGTGAAGATGACGGGGCTCAGCCGGAGCGCCGTGGCGGCGGCCGACGGTGCATTCCCGGCTCCGGCCTCAAAGTCCGCTGTGGCGTGGGCTGTCGCGGGGCTGTCGCCGAAGGTGCTCGCCGTGCTGCAGTTCTCATTGTCTGGCCCGAGCTGCTCCGCGGATCCTCCCCCGATGCGGTTGGCGCCTCCGCTGGGGAACGACCCGGGCGACAGAGACCGGTCGCTGCTGCTGTTGTTCAGGATCGTGAGGGCTTCCAGCTCACCCGGCGTCACTGCGCGAGGAAGAAAGAAAAGTGCTCGATGTAAAACCGCAGAGGAATAAATTAATTGCTTCTCCATTCATTACTCGAAACATCAAAGAGTTTACATTCAGAATAATGGCACAATGTGACCGCATTCGGTGTGGTCAGCTCGCTTTCTCTTCCACTTGTGTTTCTGTAGAGCACTAAATGCTTCATTGTGTTGCCAGCACATAAATAATTTTTGCAGGCAGGAAGCTCATGCAAGCATTCCAAAAGCAATAAATGAGGCTGCTCTCTTTGAATCACGCTGCGCTGTGCTGCGGTTTCTTATTTGCTTGTGTACAACAAAGCCGGTAAATCAGCCCGTCAGTTGACTTTGGCTTACTCATTCCGTTATCGCAGTTCATTTCAAGTAGTGCAGAATTAGAATTTCAGAATTTCAAAATTCAGCGTCGGCTTCAAAGAGAAAACAAGCAGAAGGCGAATCGCAAATTACGCGGTAGCTCAAAAGCAATTAGAATGCATGCGAACGAATGACGAATGAGATTGTTAGTGGTAAGGTTTTACTTTGATGACATGAGGATTGTCGTTGGACGGTGGCGGCCGGGTGGGAGGTTGAGGGGGACGGGATGCTGGCCCTCTGTGCCCTGTTGGCGTGGTAGAAGTGGTGGAAGGAGGTCACGTAGTTGGAGGGACTCGACTCGCGTGAGAGCAGCTTCGGGGAGGGGATGGGCGACGGGTAGGGCGTCATTTGGGGGGAGGAAGACGCGGAAGAGACGCCCTTGCTCCCTTCACCCCCACTGTTGCCCCCCTCGCCGCCCCGTCCCGAGTCCCCCTCGCCTCCCTCGTCCTGCACGATTCTGTTCAGGTACGACACGTCAGAGGGACTGAGCGGGTGCAGACTGCAGACGGTCTTCCGGGCGCCCGTCGAGCAGGCGTGGACGCTCGCAGCACAGCTCGCGGACGCAAACTCATGGTGACTGAAGCGTCGTCGACTCTCTGCCGTCGTCGTCAGTCGGTCGGGGTGGCACAGACAGTCAAAGTCAAAGCCACAACCGAGGTCGTACGTATGCGTGATGTGGCGTGGCGTCGGGCGTCGGTTTTGGCGTGGATTTTAAATTAAATTGCAAATGAGGGTAATGGCACGGAATTTTTAATGTGATTTGTTGCAGCAGCACCACCACCATCGTCGTCGTCGTCACCGTCACCCAGACACGAGCATTGGCGGTTTGAGTTGGTTAGTGTGTTAGGAAGCCAGAAGGACGCGAGATGCGAGACAAGGTACGGACAAAGACGGACGAGTACCCAAGAAGAAACACCGACAGAAGTTTGCGAAAGAATAAAAATACAAATAACTCATTAGCATGTGTCGAGCGTAGAAATGCAACAAAATACGCGGTTAGGGGAAGTTTGATCGGTCTGACTGCTGATTGTGTTTATTGGTCGGATGCGGGCGCCGGCGCAAGTAAGTCAAATTTCACATCAGTGCAGTGGCGCTTTCAAGCTTTGGTTTTAAAAGCTGACAAGGACACAGTCGTGAATTTGTGTTAATAAAACTCGCTGGCTCATTAAATGCCAAATGAACTTAATTGACAGCACGGTTTAAGTTTGAAGCTTGTTTTAACCCCACAATCAAATTAACGATTTGGCCACAACGTTCTTACGGATGTTCTAAGATCGTTATACATTATGAATATCGCCATATTTTGACTTCAACACAGGTTTCCACGAGCCAGCGTAAGCAGCGGGGGAATCTGCATAATGAAATTATTATCCTCGTCTCCCCAGGCGCAGACCCTTTGCCGCAGTCGCAAGCCAAACAGCGGAAGCCTTTTTTGTCTTGAGAGCCCGTGCCTGCCATCGCCACGGACTCTTTTCACCTGCACTGCCAGTTAAATAGCTGACTGCCCTGCTGGAAAGTTACGAGTACCAAGAAATACTCGATTCAGAACTTAGGAATGCAAATACTTTGAATTTCTAAATTTTTTATTCTCGGAATTTCCCATTCTTTGATCGGACGATGTGATAGCGATTGTTCTGGAGGGCTTTCTGGCTCGCTCTCATCGCGACACGACAATTCCATTTATCGAAATTTGAGATAATTCGTTAGCGAAATGTTTGTTTACTAATGCGAAACGAAATTGCATTGATGTGAAACTTTCCCAGTCGCTCGGCCGGCCCGCGGGTCTCCAAGCTTCATAAAGGGTAGGGTTACTTAATTTTACGGAAATTGTAAGTGGGAGAGAGGTGTCCTGTCTGTACCTGAGCTTGCAAAGAGCGCGTTAGTTGAGAAGCTGCGGGATTTATGTGACGCATGAAGAGCCGCGACGGAATGGTAGCTGCGAGGATGAAAGCCGGTGTGCTGTTGAGTTAATCCGGCCACGCAGTCACCCGGCTGCTGCTGCTGCCCACCGACGCCGCCCTGCTGTTGATCTGCAGGAGCACAAGAAGCAGGACTCTTATCCATTGCCATGGCTAACAAAAACAATCCACTCAATTGGGTTGGACTGCTTCCAGGCGTACCATCTGCACCGACGATGACGCATTGACGCACGCATGGCGGAGACGAAGACGAGTGAAGAATACGAGCCCATCCACGTCGTAAATTAGAGTAAAAGGTTTCGAGAGGATTTTACATTATTTATAGCAGGCAGGAGCGGCATTAAGAGCAGCAGTTAAAAAGAAAAGAGTTTCAATCAAACCACTACAACTCATGAGCCAGTCCACTACGGCGGCGGCGGCTACGATGAGACTATCATCAGACTATGACTATAGGCTTCAATGCGGAATGCGAATGCGGCTAGTAGAAACTTCTAAACTCTAAATTTCCAAAATGCAATCAACCACTTTCGAACGACTAATTCTTGGATTCTACGAAGCTTCGTGTGAAAGCGGTCGCATTCTCGAGCATTGGAACCAAGATTGTCATAAGTGTCAAGCCCGAGTCAAGAAATCACTGGGCTTGGGGTTTGTGACTTGCGACTTACCCATCGCAGAGCGGAAGGAGGCGGACCGTCTTCTTCGTGAGTTGGGCTGCGGTTCCAGCGTCGGCATTCCCGTCGCGCTCGTGGTCGTTGTCCACGTGCTCGTCGACATCCGCCGCAGTACGTTGGCCGAAACTCCCTTACGTGTCGCCGGGCCGGAATTTCTCTGTGCATCACAAATCGACATGTCAAAATCAGACTCGGCAGTTGGCATTTCGGCTCACAGCACGCGATTTGCATGTCAAAACTTTGAAATCAATTCCACGGCACCCTGCACTTCAAAACCGCCTGAATTTTATGGAATGGTTTTCAATATTGGCTAAAATTGATTTGCCAAGGACAGCGAGGAGTGCGTCAGAGGGCATAAAAATAAAAACTTCAAGATCGAGTCGGGCTGCATTCTGCCGCGGCAGTGGCGCACGCGCTAACGCCAGCATGAAACTAGCATCGTGCGAGAGTTTGTGTCGAGTTTCCCAACTTTTACCAGATCACGCAAGATTTGCGAGTGCGAACCCAAAAATCCAAAAGTCAGTCAGCCAGACTCACACAACTCGTGCTTGGTGGCTTTGGCTTTCTCGCACTCGAATTACACTTGGTGTGGCAACACACGCCACACCACACACGAGCTGGCGACGAGTCCATGTCAGCCGCCACGATACAATGGACGAGTTATAAAGCAAATGACGGAGATGTGTGTGTTTCGCAGTTTGCTGCTGCATTATGCCTCAACAGTCAGACATTATATTTATTGTTCCCTGTCGTGCGTCGCGCTGTGGATGACGTGCGAGTTGTCCTCATTTATCTCGCAGTCTGTCGGCCAAGCCACCCAATTCCAATTCAGTGTGCAATGACGATGCAATAAACCGAATTTCATTTTCGGTCGAATTAATTTCGAGAGACGGCCAATTAAACGCATGCCGTTGCAGAAGGCGCAGAAGGCCGTCGGAGCGAATGGTTTCGTCGTGAGACTGGGAAAAGTTAACAGTAAAAATAGAAACGTCAAACAAAGGAGAAATCAAGTTTCTACGCTCTTCAACTTCTACACTCTCGACTGTTTGAGAGAGAAAATCAAATCAGGACTTTGATCTCGTATTCAAGTCGTTCACGGACAATACAAATAGCACTTGCCGTGCCGTGGACGTCAATCTCTCAGTTCGCCCAGTTCGCCGTGTGGAATCTGTCTTTGGCCGTTTTTGGCCGCTTTCTTCATCAGGCCGCCTGACATGACGTATCGCTAATTCTGGTAATTTGTTCCTGGTCTCATTTGTAATTTGGAAAGAATAATTGAACAAGTCTAGCGACTTTTTCGCTCATTGAATCGAATCACGAAAATGAACGTTGTTACCTTTGGCATGGACGAAATCTTCTCGCCCGTGTAGGGAATCTCGTCAATGTCGGACGTGTAGTCTGGGTCGATGGAGAGCGTGAGTGGCGCGGGTCTGGGTTTCAGGGACGACAACTGCGAGTACGATTGGTAGTGGATTCCGGAGGCTGAGGGCAACGGCGGGGTGAGGAGCGTCGCGAGCGCCTTCAGCCCGGCTACGATGTGGGCAGGCAGCGCGGCCTGGTCGAGCAGCATGTCCGTGACCAGCCCGTGCGCCTCGAGCAGAATCGCAGTGTCAACGCCGCCCTGCGGAAACAACAAAGCAAAGTTAATTAATTTAAGTCATGGCATCAAAGGCAGCAGGCAGACTTGAAACGCTGGACGGCAGCGGCGTATTAAATTTTGAGACATGCGGTGAGTTTGAGTTTCAGTCGGTCGAAGTCTGAGATTCTTGTAATTACTCTTCATTTCTTGTTTGCGGAAAGTTTTGTACTTGAGCATCTTTGAGCATCTCTGAGCCTGATTGAATTGACTGAAGACAGCAGCAGAGCCGACGTGTGCCGGGCCGAGCGAGCGGACGCCAGATTGATGTATGTACATGTTTATTCCCAGTGCAATCTATCAAACGCGGCTGGCCTCCGGCCCCGGCGCATGCCGCATGCATCAAAGCCCATGGCATGTAATAAGCTAGCATCATCAATCATACCACTGCCGCCGCTATGGTGGCGGGCGGCGGCACGCGGCAGCACGAACAATTGGCTCTTGCCTTCTTTTTGTTCTCCGGATTCAAAATCAAATTTCTTCAAGTCCCTCATCAGAGGGAATAAAATGCGGCCCATAAGAAGAAAATCTCATCACGGATTCATTCAGCATACTTTCGTCTTCCTCCCGCACGTGAAGAGTGAAAGCAATAAGATCAAATCACAAACCAATAATGTGCGCAATGCAACAGAGACTCTTGCAGCAACCGATTCTGGTTTCTCTCAGACAGCACCAGCAGCTATCTTATCTCTCATCTCCGATCCAGCCTGTCGTGAATGCTGTCCCGAGGTAGGAGAAAGAGAGTGCCGTACATTTATGCTGAAATACAGAAATGCTCGCTTCAACTTTGGTGTAAATTTAGAGCTCAGAATCCTTCCTTTCCCCTTTGTGCATTTCCAATCTGTTTGTACATCATAGAAAGTCACGGCAAAGAAATTCTTGCCCTCTTGTAGCAAAATTCCGAGTAATCTCTCGCATCTTCGTCACATCTTCGTAAAATGCAGAATGCCCATAGAAGACAGATCCATTATAAATGGAACAAAACGATCGTTGATAAAATTGTACACATATTTGCCCTTGTTTGCTTTGGTATGAAATCTGTATCAACTGCATTCTGCCGAGGTTGTGCTCAGGTACACAAAATAATCCAGCTCAGGCTCAAAGTCCGGACGCAACAGAAAATGTTGTTTGTTTGCGTCTCCGTTTCTTTGTTGGACGAGAAGAAAACTATCCAAACAATGCCTCATTCCTTTCCTTTCCATTTCATTTCCTTAGCCCGAGTTTACTTTTGTCGTAATGGCTTACATTCGGTATTCCAAATGCAGCACGAAAACGAAAACTAATAAACATTTTTCTTGTGTAGTCCTCTTGTTCTTGCTTCATTCTTCGACGCTCGTTCGTCCAAACCTGTCAACCGTTCGCGCTTTAACCTTTCAAAATTTAATTCCGATATCACCCTCTGATTAACTGAACGTGTGTTCGATTACCTACAAAATATTTGTGCAGTTGGCACACGAGTGATGGAAAATCTGAAGTTGCGAGCATAAAATGCGACGCATAAAATAAAACCGTCATTTGCAAAAGAGCATTAAAGAGTCGAAGGTTCTGTGAAAGCATTCCTGTTTGGGAAAATAAGAAATTTCCGGGAGAAACGTCTGACACCATCAAAAACTGACTTTCATCACCAATCTCAGTTGCTAATTTAATACTTTTACGGCAGAAATCTTTGAACTGACTGACATACCAGAAAATGTTATTTAGAGTCGTGCTATTGATTTTTCAGAGCTCGTTCTTAGTCAATGCTTTGGCTTCGGCTTTGAACACTGCCAACTGAAAACTCAAGCGCATTATTATTAACGCAGAGCAGCGCAGCACCTCATATTTTGCTTCGGCCTGTTGCTGGTTTATCAGCCGAAACGCTCGCATCCGAAATTGGCAGCCTCATTTTACAAAAATTGCGAATCTAGCGCACAGCGCCGTCGAATCAAATTAGGTTTCATTTCCTATTTATCGTAATTCGCGAACGTATTCATTAAATTTTCACTCTATTTTTTACTTCACTCACGCAATGTGAAACTGCACCTTGTTCTGCCTTTACCGCTTTTTTCTCGGCAGCTGCTTGTCGTGCGCTGCAACTTGCAAGCGACGAAGCATCCGACCCGTCAAAGTCAACCAATTATATTGTTCAGGAGCGATATTATTATAAGGCAAGACTCCCGACTCGACAGCTCCTTCTCCTGCCCTCGCTGTTGCTGCTGCTTTTATCTCTGCCCTACTGAAGTTTAGACATGCCGTGATATGCTCTCGGGGAATTAGGCTTACGCGAAAGCTACAAAGTTGGTACAATTTGACAGACTGACGAGGAGAGATTGAATATTCGCACAGCAGCGAAAGTCGAAGACAGCAGAGAAAGTTTAGAGGAGAAATGAGATGAAAACAGAAGAGATTTAGCAAACATTTATTGATTCCACCGCGAACAGCAACCAGGCTTGGCGCTGTGAGGCTGGCTTAAAATTTTCCATGAAACCACTTTTGATTGCGGCCTAGGCTCGATTTTTAAATAATTCCCTTCGAGGAATTATTATTATTCGCGAGTTTCAGGGCCCGCTTCCATTATTTTATTACGCAATGTGCGCACAGGCTGAAAGAGGATTTAAGTTATTGATTGCTCTTCTGCCTCGCAGACTTTGAGAGCCAGGGCCTATTTGGTAGTATTATTAATTAAAAATAAGAGGCAGGGCTCGGTGTCGTCGATGAAAGAATGCCGGGTAGCCCAGGAGTCTGAAAAGCCAGACGGATGCGGAATGCTCTCCAGAAGCTCCAGTTTATCGGCTGTAAAGCTCAGCAGTACGCCAACTTGAATTAATTACAAAGGGTGTTCAATTTCCAGCGTCTGCTATTCGTAAATCTTCGTCCATTTTAAAGCGGTTTGCAAATATTCGCTGTTCAAGCCGAGGTAAGCAGACAGCACGTCATTCGCATATAATAAAGTATAATAAAGACACAGTCTTGCGGGGCATCGCGGTGGAGAATTGCTTAATTGAAACCTGGCCACTCTGCACTGCACGCCGGAGCAGGACGCATTTTATCTCCTCTTATGAATCTTTTAGCTTATGAGATGTGAAAAATTGAGCTTATTTCCAAAGTTTGGTAGCACGCGCTTCGTGAATAAAGTGAAGATAAGTTTCTTGTCTTACCACAAAGTGAGTGGCGAATATTAAAAAAGAGAGTAGAAAAGTTTTTAATCGCTGCGCTCTCCACTTCTTCGTGTATCAAAAGTTTCGAGTTTCTTCTCCACTCTGCCACGTCTCAAATACGCACGGCACTGTGCTCTGGTCTCTAGCAAAGCTCATCATCGCCATTATCTGGAAGTCAAGATCCAATTTGGCACGGAGCACACGGCTCTGACGCAGACTGGGCGAGAGAAGTGCAGAAAGTTCATTTACATTGAGATCGGTCAGAGTATTCTTATCGAAGTCAGACGTCATCTCGAGAATTCGTCGCCCTAAGCTCCTATTAAATCGGAATGATTTCCAATTAATTTACTGTTCTGGTGACCTTCAGCGCAATGGAAGGTCTCGAAAAGCCAGCCGCACGCGCACTCGCCGCCGCCCAGAGCCTAGCACATTGCAGAATGCGCAGAAAGTCGAGAGTTTACTAATTGGGCTATTAGAGTCTGGATTCCAGGCTCGGGTAACGGCGCGCAAAGCACTTTAATTTGATGCTGCTCACATCGCCACGTTGTTGCTGATGCTGCTAGAAGTTGGAGTAAACTGTAAACTGTTCGCGGCGGGTATCGTCAACAATCTCGCACAGGTTTCAGGAATCAAGTTCAAACTAAAGTTTCCCAAATTCATTTTGTGCTCATAAATTTAGATAAAGTTTACAGTGCAGCAGCAGCCCATCTACACTTAAAAGCGGCGTACTCAAGGTGGCGGCGGAGGGCAAAGGTGGTGCGCATTATGTAAACGAGTTTAAAATGTCGGAAAACATGGAAAGTGCTTTAAAGGTAGAAGGTTCCTCAAACTATTACCAGTTTTAAGAGATGACAAAGAACAGAATAAAATAATCTCTTCTATTATTATAATACAGGCCCGGCAGAGCTGCAGAGGAGGCAGACGGGAAGGCTTGTAAGTCTAAGACGACATGAGAGGAACAAATCCTTTTCTTTTCTCCGGATAAATGCCCGGAGATTTTGCTTCTCTTTTCTCCCGAATTCCTTCACACGAGCGTTCGTCCTAATGCACCAGCGACACAAAGAAGTGAAGGAACGAGCGAGCGAGCACGGATGTCATTCCAGTTCTATTCTTCTCTTATGATTATTTCCAACTTCTCTGTCGCTACTGCCGCTAATGCCGTGACTCGCAAGAAGTTTAAAGCAGTCAAGAAAGTGCGAGATAAAGCAGCAGGAGCAGCAGAACTGTCTGGAGAAAGTTTCTTCATCGTTTAAAAGCAAGAAAGAATATTAGAAAAGAGAAAGACAAAAGAAATGAGAATTCATTCGAATACGTGCACGTACAAATCTATACAGCACGGCCCGGAATTCATATCGCGCGCTGCTGCTAAACTTTTAGTTCCTGCTTTAATATCCCGTCGCATCGTTTCTGTGGCCCGCGGCAGAGCCGCCGCCGCGCACGGAGCCAGTAAGAATAAAATGAATGAGTGTCTCGGGTCGGAGCTCGAGCGCAGAGGTCATCTCTGAGTAAAATATTTGATTATGTTCAAAAATGTGCTTAAATGAGTCGGAAATGATGTACAGGCTGGGCGCCAGTGCACGACCCGCGCGGGAAGTGGCATGGCATGCGCCGCGTAATGAGTACAAATCCGGGCGTAAATCTCGTGTCCCATCTGGAGCAATAATGGTTAATACTCCGCCGGCTAAGCCTCCGAGACGAGAAGAATGAAGCAGGAAGATAAACGGACAAACGAAGCGGCACGGAACAGAGAGCAATCAATGGGAAGTGAAATAGAGAGAGCAAATCCGAGACAGGAAATAAATCCTGTCCTGCCAATTTGCATGAACACGAATGCTATGCTTTGCAAGCACAGCAGCACACATTTATTTCAATTAACCCAGACAAGACTTGAGAAGCACGTTTCTTAAACAATTTAATCTCGAATCAAACACAAAAATCCGCAACAATCCGTACCCGAATTTGTATTTAAGCTTGCAAGTTCTTGAAATCGAATGCTGAATGTTTTAAAATTGGGCAAAATTAAATTAAAGCATACGCAAAATTCCTTCTGTATCTCATTTGAAAATTCTATCACGCGTGAGTCTATTTTTCTAATTTATTAACGTACTCATCACAAGAATCAGCGAAGAAATTCAAGAATGGAATGGAATCTTAATCTCAGCCTGTTCTCAAGGCCTCAATGAATTTAATCAACTCTCAACCAATTTGCTAAAATCACTCGCTGCATTCCGGGCTCAGATTCCTACTCACGTGCCATGCAAATTCTAAATTCCATCCTACGAATTGGGCAACGAGTAGAGAGGAATCGCAGAGACACGAGAAATGCGTAAGGATATTCAGAATCTCTCCGTCATTCATTACGTTTCTCTCGGTAGTGCTTAAATGGCTCAATTTCCCCTCGACATGCCCGTAACTTTGCTCTGCCAAACAAAGACGCGATCGCTGTTCGGGCTCGTGTTCATAAAAGCGGAATTGGATGGCGGTTCGAGTCGGGCAATGTGAAATGCCAAGTGTCATGTTTCACGAGCAAAAAGACGACACAACATTTCATATTTTAGAACCTCGTCGTCGTCGTCGTCGTCGTTGCACAGCGAATTTCATGTTTGTCACGTATTTCATTCGTCCACGCAACAATTTATTATATTTTTATGGGGCAGCGGACTCTCCGGCCCACGGTCACGCTTTATTGGAGAGTAAACCAATTTCCCTCCCGAATTACGAATTCAAGGTGAGGAAGATAAATTACGGCGAGGCGGCACGGGGCACAAGTTCGAGCGAAATATCAGCGTCGCCATCGCAGCGCTCAAATTTCCGAGTACGTTAATGGAGGAGGCATAAATCGCATAAACCAAGACGAGGGTTTCATTGCCACGTTTCTATTTCCCAGTTCAAGTTGTCTCTAACTAGTCTTTGGTCCTTTGAATAATCTCAGGTTGGCCAGCGCAACGCGGAATTCGAATTCACATTCGAATTCCTTTCTCTTTCGTGGAGCATTTCGAGAGCGAGCACTTGGCAACAAGTAGATAACGAGCCCTTTGTTCTTCCAGCGGAGAATTTCAATCATCATCATCTCATATCCTGTTACTTTGTAGTTTAGATTGCGCGTGTATCGCTGCTATTGCATGCATTGATCACTTTGTATCCTGTGCCGTGCGCAGTTCGCCGAGCCTGCGATTGCGTCGTCGATTGCGAATGGATTGATTTTGGGAAAGATGAAAGAGAACATTATCTTCAGTGCTGCATGATCCAGTCTCATGTTTCTAGTTTTCTAGTCCCGGAATCTGAATCTTTTGCCGCAAAGGACTAGTTTATATGTTCCAGGCCAGAATAACAAGTGGCCTTCTAGCCGTTGCGTTTCCGTGCTGCTCAGACTCTGATTCAGCCTTAACCCGCTCCACTCTGCGCTGTCGGCTGCTGTCTGCATTGCATTACAATGTGAAATATGATCACATAAATACCTTTTGCAATAAATCAGAATTGTCTGCTGCCAGCGATCCGATGCAGCCCAGCCAGCCTTGCCATGAGTCATTGGGTCATGTAAAAACTGAAAACACTTTGGGGACCTCCGGCAACAAACATAACGCAACGCAACGCTGCGAACGAGCAAGTGTGCAGCGGCCAAAATGACACGGAATTACATACTCGGTGTTCTATATTCAGTCTGCATTTTATTGCCATGTAGACAAGAAACCAGGACGGCTGCCTTCGCTGCTTTCACTTCGCTGCTACGGGAGTGCACAAGACTATTATTTTGTTGACATTTTCAAATTGTCCCCATTCATAATCTGGCGGCCATCTGAATTAGAATTTCATTTATATTTATCGCGCAGCGTAACAAGAACAAATGGTGGTAAGGCCTAGATTCGAACAAGAATTTACGTTGCACGGCTAATTTGTTCCCAAAACCCGATCCGAGCAGCCGCTCCAAATGGGTATCCGGATCCATAATGCATGATTTAAAATGTCAGACAGCAACCTCAGCGCAGCAGAGTCGAGTCGAGACTTGAGCCGTGACTCGGCAACTTGCTCGTGCAGCATTTCGTTACTATGTACTCGTGTACGTGCATCATTTTCGCAGCAGGCGGCTGTCGTTAAAACGAGAAACCGTGCGGTCGCAATAAAGTAAATGCGCAAATGGACACTCCAGCGATGTGAGACCGAAGAAAAGCCACAATTGGGCCGAAATTCAAGGGCAGTTGCTGCCGCCGCCGTTCGCCGTTTGTCATGAAGATATTAAATCCTGGATTACAATTAGATTGATACTATATCAAAGGATTATGACGCAGAAATGCTGTCGAAATGCAGGGAGCACGTGTACCTTATATTTTAATCCAGCATGAGCCTCCGCACTCTGTATTGCCTCCAGTCGCACGTGCCGAGTGCACTGGAATTACTCGCCGACCGCCCGATGCTCGATTACTGTCATATCGCCGCCGTTCGCGTTCGCGTAATGCGCACTTGGATTTGGATTCGCCATTATCACGAAACTTTGTTACCAACCGTTATTGGCAATTTCGGAGGAGGCAACAGCTGTTGCGCGTCTCCCAACTTTCGCACAGCAAACACACAACACGCTACATGCTTGTCTGTATTGTTATTAGTATTACGTTGTTATCCTTATTTGTACTGGCTGGGCAGGGCTGGGCAGGGCAGGGCAGGGCAGGACGCTCGCGCTCATCGCTCCTGTCTTTCTTTTAAAGTCACTGTACAGACAGCGAGCGCAATGGCAATGGCACCTTTGCCGTGTGCCCGCTCTGGAAATTACTTTTTATTACCTACTGAGTCTACCTACTGTTTGCTGTTGCTCTGAGAAGAGTTCATTACGGGGAAAATGGCATCATTTCACTCATCCTCGCATTTCGCATGTGGCGGCTGTTCACCTTCCTTCAAGGCGCTTGGCACTTACAGCTTACAGCTACAAGAATTAAGGATTGACGCAACAGATGGAAATTGCGCGTACGCGTACGCACAGACGTATGCGCAGATCAAGTCCAAAAGATTTCGAAACAAATGACCGGGCTTTATTCTCTGCCTTGCCCTGTCTTTATTCTCCATTGTCGCTGGAAAAGTGACACGTCTCAAGCCCGCACTTCAATTTGCAATGCTGGGCTCGGCTAAGGCAGTCGTCCACTAGCCAAAAGTAATGAATATTGACACAGAGATTAAACGCGGCACATAATAACAGTGTGCGTGAGGAGCTGAAGAGCTGCCATTAAACAATCGACGCACTTCTTCGCCGTGCTGACTGTGACTGCTGCCTTGTTTTTTGAGCGCTGCCCTGACAAGCTGCACATCGCCATGCATCGTATTTTGCACCGGTCGTTGTCTCCACGCCTAAACTATTATTAGCATTTGATTAATAAATAAATGGAAATCCACTTTCCAGGTAGGTTCTCTTTTCACCTGCCAAACCCTCCCAACAAATGCAAAGTGATGACAGCCGAAGCGACGTACGGACGAGCGAGCGTTTGGAGCCGCCAAGCGCCACGCGAACTGATATTTTTATGATAATTATTGATTTTGATTACTGAGGCCTTGGACTTACTTCGCCATTCTTGTTTGCCTACCGCTGCGCTCGATTTTAAATCATCGACGCCGATACGAGGATACGAGCGCCAGCCATAATTCAAGTAACGAGAGCAATTGTGTACGTAATCAAATTGGAATCATGTTTTCGCTCAACGCAAGTTGCAGCGGCATGTTGAACAATGCACGAGTCGCACAAAAGAGCAGTCGTCCAGGAAAGCAAAGTTAGGCCAACTAAGGCAAAGCAAAGCAAAGCGGCGATGATTTATGGAGGAAAATCCGGCAAAAATGTAAATGTATTTTGTGTTGCTAAAAATATATTCTCATTCCCAGCGCGAGAGAGAAATCAAGGAGTACATACAAATGTATTTTTATTCCATAATTTCGCGAATCGCGAATTGCCTGCAGCGCGGGCTCGACTGGCTCGCGGCGGAGAAAGCCATAAATTATAAACTATTTCTGCAACAGTAAATAATACAAGACAAAGACGACGGAGGGATTTTCCCTGCCTCGGATTCGGATTCAGAGTCAAGGCTGTAGCGGCAGCTACGGTCGAAGACAGGAAATCATACGGAGCAATTCATAATAGCGCGAATAAATAACGCATAATTGTGTTTACGAGCGCGCACGTACAAACGTTCGTGTACAGCGCAGCGGCCGTGGCAATTCACATGAATTATGGAACGCGAAAGGTACGTACGAGTCACGAGTATTTCGAGCTCTTTCAATTTCGCGTTTCGCTTTGAATTAGCGTCGTTCTTCCTTCTGAAGTGAGTTTAGTGAATGACGTCTTGGGTGCAGTGATTCGTGACTCATGAATCATGATTCAGCGTCTCACTTTAATTGCCTCATTATGAATGGGGCAGATAAACAAGGGCGCTGAGCCGAGCGAGCTAGCAATCAGACGCAAACTGATTTCTCAAAATTATTTTTAAAATTCGTGAAAGCGTACGCACGCGTTTTTCGTTTCGCCTTGCCTGATTGAATTAAGCAGAACTCCGTCACGCTTTCTGATTTGTTTTTGTTTGGTTAGGACAAAGGCCGCAGGCGGCTGATGACGCTGATGAGTTTGTTTCGATGGTAATAAAAAGAAAACAGATATTATGCGGGGCGGAGCACAAAGGACAAAGTGCGCACGAGAAACGGAGAAAGAAAAGATGAATTGTGAAGTTAATTATTGCCATTGCGAATGTGAAAGCCAGACCGACTCGCTTTCTCCTTTGTTTTGTTTTCTCTCCTGCCTGTCGCTGTTGCTCTTTATTGAAATCATTTTTAGGAGACGGGAAATCGTAGCCGGAGACCAAAACAAAAGAGGAGCGAAGACACAGTCGTCCTGGCCCGGAGTCTCGTTGTTATTTGTGTCGTTGCGAAAGTTTGGGCGAGCACAAATACAAATATTATTAAATTACAAGCTCCCAGCGGGCAAATTTTGTACAAAAAAAATTCAATGTCGAGCTAGCCAGTCTCGTATGTGAACACGACCCTCACTCGGCGTTCTCGTGTATCATTTCCGTCTTATTGAGTATCAAGTTACAATAAACCAGCAATTTTAATCCTTCCAGTAAAACGCAAATTGCATGCAGGGAGTTGAATACTCAAGAAGGGCATTGAGGTATTTGGAAAGGTGAATCATTTGCCCATTCTCCGCCGCTCCATTCATTCATTCATGGCGGTGCCACTCGAAAAGTGTGTCATGGTTGCAAATGCAAATCGAAATGAGAAATGGTGCACTTTGTCATTTGTCAGTGCTCGCGATGGATCATCCAATTTCGCATTTCGCATTCGTCACCCGCCATGGCCGAGCAATAATCCGAGACAGATGTCTATCCGCGGCGGTGGCGTGGCGTGTCGTGCACGCACGCACTTGTGCGCTGCGCTGTGAATGCACAACACTCGAATTATTTATCTCGCGGCATATATGGGTCATGTAACATTTATTGTTATGGTTGCACACGTCATTGCCACGCTTGTCTCGTGTTTTGTTGCTCACCGGCAGCAGCATGAGGCACGTCTGGCGGCTCATTTGCGATTCATAAAACGTGGCACATTTCGCCAACACAAACAAGGAAGCAAACAAGGAAGAGCATTAATGAAATGAGAAGGCCCGAACAGGCTAGCCGAATGCACAGGGAAAAGAAGGCAGGCAGCGCTTAATGACACACGGATTGAAAGCATTTCGCAGTTGACTCGGATCACGTGCGGGCTGCTGGCTGAGGAGAAGAAGGGAGCATAATGTTGACGGAAAGAAACAGGAAAAGTTAGCAAAGTGCGACAAGGAAAGTGGAGTAGTAAAAGTGTGAGTGCAATGAGATATAAAAGGATGACATTAAGGTTAAAAGACGCAAGTCCGACTAAACGCGTCGTCTGCGTCCGCGAGCAGCAAAGAGCGGATGCCGGATGGAATCTCAGGGACGGAGCAGCACGCGAGATACGAGCGAGTGAGGCGAATGTGTGTCTGTGCGTCATCATCATAATCATGGATAGAGTAAACTCACTCCCGCCTGTGTGCGGGTGCTCCGGCACGGTGAAAGTAGTTCAGAGGAGAAAGCTCGCGAAATAGGAACGCGGACGAACGTCACTGATACGCGCCGTATAAATATAAAAGTTTACTCCACTTTCGGCCTACTCTCGTCTCCTCCTGCCTGCAAGTTGAGCGTTCCATACGAAAATGAAACCGACGGACCAACTTTCAGACGGATTTTGTTCCTGCTTCTTCTCACAGACTTTGCCTTCTGCATAGTTTGGATTCTTTTCTGTTTTCTCCTTCCTCGGCTGTCGAGCAGCAGCAGCCGTTTGTCTTTCGCGAGTGCGGCCTGCTCGCCTGCCCGTCCGTCGGACTGGCGCACCTTCGTGCTCGACCGCATGGCTCCCTCCCTTCGTGTACGTGCCCCGTAATTGACTCCGGCCTAATATAATAATAATATTTTCCTGCATTTACGGACCTCTCTTGACTTAATTTCCCTTGTTACAACAAAATAAAACTTTAACTACTTGGCTTCGTCTTTCCTCTTTCCATTCGCTACACTTTTTTGCAACTTCCTTCCTCCGACAGCCTGACACAATGCACGCAGCACGCCAACTTATGACGCAGCCTCACTTCCGACTCGGCTCGACTCCCGTTCGCCCTTATCCAATTCGGAGTTTCTTTGAACTCGCGTTTCGCGTACGTTCTTTGCTAATAAGCTGATTACCAAATGCTTAGCACTGCAGCACCAGGCACAATTTGCTTTGGATAATTGAAAAATTCCTACTCGAGCCAGGACGTGTGCGGACAAAATACGCGATAATGGAAGTTTACAGCTACTCAGAAATTCTGACATTAATGCATCGACGCGACCCGCGACCGTTTCTTGTAAATCTGGGTCAAGGTGGGCGTGACAGTTCGAGAATGAGAATTGAGGAAGAAGTGCGACTTGCCCAATCCGAGGTTCTCGAGAACTCGCCAGAACAATACAACAGTCAACACGAATACAGTTTCAAATTTTCGCACGCTAATTGGCAAAACTTTGGAACAGTGGAGCGTCGGAGCATTGTCATCTCTGCCTTCTCGAATTTAATTAGCAGACACCTGTTTCAAGCGAGCGAAGCGCCTTCGTCTGTCCCGCATCAGGCTACCGTTACCAGGAATCCAATTATAATTAGAACAGCACCGTGTCGCTGTCGCCAAACTGTTTTATACAGCACAGCGACGCTGGTGCTGCTGCTGCTGTGATAATGGCACATTTTGCATGAGCGAAATTAGGGGTTTGGATTTTGCACTGAAATTTCGTGCCAGCACAGAAGCGTCAGCGTACAATTAAAGTGCTGCTGCCTGGCTCGACTCTCACAGTCTTGGCAAGGTTCATCATTTTATTAGTCGGCAATCTAGCATCGGCATCGCATCGCAAGCATCAAGCATTTACGGAGCAGAAAATGTTGTGCCGGGTTCGGGAAAACTGGAACAGTGCATTAGTATGAAATAATGTAAAGTGGGGGACAGGAACGGCTACCAGCCAAACGGCGTGGAAGGAAGGAAGGAAGACCAACAACTTTCCCATTCTTATTCCAATATCAAGGCCGGCCCGGCCGTCTTTCCTCATTCTGCTGCTCCTGCTTCATGTCCCACTTTCTCTCATTGCCCACTGCTGAACAAAAGTTTCTGCGAGCAGTCTGCATTGGGTGTATTATTCAAGCCGTGCTGCATTACGCTGACACTACCGCCGCCATCCCAGTGGGCATTCATTACTTTGATCGGACCTTATTACGTACGCGTACGCTGAAGAGTGCCCGAGTAGGTTGGTCAGCTAACCTTCATGCGCGACGGCGCGGCGGAAGAAAGTTGGTCGGTCGTAAAGACAAATTCAATCTACTCAATAGGCGCATATGAAATTGCTTCCACTTCACTCTCGATATATTGAGAACCACGTACGTACTCGATGGGAGCAGCCATGACTTCAAATTTCTGAGCTCTGCTCTCTTTCACTGCTTGACAGCCAATTTCGATGCGATTCTTCGCGCAGTGTCGCATCAAGGCATGCAGTGAAAAGGCAGGCCGCTTTGCCCGCGTCCGCGCGCTCGCGTTCGAAGCCGAAATAACGTCAAAGATTGCCTGCGCTAAATTTGAAATTTGCGCGTTCGATCCTTGCAATGTGTCATGCATGAATTGTAATTTATGCAGATGAAACGGAGTCAATTTCAATAGCGCCTCAGCCTCAAAACGCCGGACGACAAATGAGAAAACAATCTTTGTCCTCTGCTCAGCTCTGCTTGAAGGTTTTGTCATTTTCGCAAAGACGTGCAGGCAGGCGGACTTCAAAGCTGCGTCATTCAGTCTTCATTGTGCCAGGTTCGATAAACGAGGAGCAAAATATTAATATTAATAAAAACCAGGCTTGGTTATGAGCCTACCCTGACCGTCTCCTGCTTTCCCTGTCCGATATGAAAGAGGGCTGTCTCGATAAGAAATTCATGCCGCACTTGGAAATGTCACGCTACGAGTTCCTGCTTTGTGCGAACACAGTAAAGCTGTATTAGAAAATAATTATTCGGCGAGCAGCAGCGAAAGGCCAAGGCTGGCGCATAAAATTGGGGCAGGATTTCGAAATTGCACGACTCCAAAAGCGTAATAAACTTAATTATTCGCGTGACGTAAAAGGTGGCTGGTCGGGCAGTAAAAACTCACTCTTCCGTAGGAAATTGCCAATTATGCCTAATTTAGAGCCATTCGAAGTTTACGACTGCACGCCATCAAGCTAAAATGCTAAAAGCCCTAAATGCCGAGACGAGAGGTCGGCCAGGCAGCCCTTCCTTTCAGTAATTAACAGAGTAATTGGTTCATGGCTAAATTGCAAACTGGAAATTGCGATTCGCGATTTCCATTTGCAACGGAGAAAGTGTGCCGGCCGAAATCCAGCCCAATTCGGAATGCGAGCTCGCGCTCAAATGAGATAACCTAATGAACGGTATTAATTAATAATCGGGAGAGAAGACGCATGCACGCAAGAATTGCTTCACCGCTGCGGCTGCTTGGCTGCTGGATTTCGGCAATCAGCAAAGTCAACATGTTGACTTTTCACTCCGGTGCATTCATTCTACGAGTTTCGAGTACTTTGATGGCGATCGTAAATGCTCCTGCCACCCACCATGCACACAACGTATTTAATTTTACGTCCGAGATGGATTGCGATAAATGCCTAAATGCTTCAATGGCCTTAATTTACACAAATACGCGAATATGAACGAGTACACAGAGTGCGCGGCTTAAAATAAATCCCTGCATTCACAAATTCGTCGTGATCTTGAATTCGTGGCGTGCGAAAAGTGTGAAAGACAGGAGCGGCTCGCACAGATTGAGACGTTCCTAAAAAAAAACGGCAGACGAAACTCGTTCACGGTTGCGGAATGGAATTACGAGTCGCTATCATCATGAAGAATGCAGCATGTCCACAACTTTTTAATCTGCGGAGAAATTGAAAGAACATGTTTTCCAGTCCGCAGGCAGTAGCGCAAAACTTTTGTCCAGCATGGGGGCTTTTCTCCTCTGAATCTTTGAATTATGGGCACAGGTAGCTAGAATGCGAAAACACAGCGACAGACAAGCAAAGGTCACGAAGAAGGAAAGGGAAATCACCGAACTTTGATAAGCGATTCATAATTGCGCTGCAGGTGCAATTGGCGACTTTCTGCGCGTCGCCTCGCCACGCCACGTGGCAAGAATGTCGGAGGATGCTTGATTGATGAACAATAATTCATGATAAATTACATCCTCAACAGCTACAGCGAAGGAATTCGTCTTTCGACAGGTTACCGTACAGCAGCAGCAGCTTAACAGAGCGAAAGATGAGACTCGTGCGTGATAAATGGATGGGAAAGACAGCGACACACGCTGAAGAAAGCTCCGCACCGATAGCTCAGGCGCACGGGCGTTTCTGTAAAGTGAACGACGGTATTGAGAAATAAAACGCTACCTCAAAGCCACACCGTAAACAACAAAAAAAAAGAACGCATCAACAACGCAACGTGTGAATGTAAATGCAACACTTCGAAAGAAGATTGAAGCGGAGAAAGAAATAAAAAATAAAAAAGCAGGAGCGCGAGCGTATTAAGTATGCATTAAGAGAAAGCATCGCATTTGGCTGATTGCGAGTTGAGCACTGCTGAGCTAAATCCCTTTTGAAAAATGCTGCTCGGCGTGGCGTGGCATGAACTCCGCTCCGCACAGCAGCAGCGTCATTACGCTCATCATCAGAATAATTATCGTTTGCAACGCAGTAGCAGCAGCACGAGCAATACGAGCCACAGCGCCCAGACTCTCGGCCATCGTTAATTCGGCGAGTGAGCATTTGTATTCATTTTATGCCAAAACAAGCAGCAAGCAGACGAGCAAGAAGAGAAGCAAGTAAGCAACATGTTTTCTCGACCAGCGAGCATTTTTCGGAAGAATTTCATGCTCTGTAGGGACGGCAGGCATGGTATGAATAATCCGACCCAGCATTGCGCAGCACAGCACGGCACGCGAGATAGCGGCGGCTGAGCCGAAAGTAATTTCCTTTACTTTACTCGTTTTCTGGTTTAATACTTCCAAGTAAGTATGTACAGCACTGTATTAGGAGCTGGAGAGGAAAACAGCAGCGTACAGCATCCAGTACAGAAAGAGAAACTAATTACAAAACCACTCCACTCTCGTGCTCGTTCCTTCTCGTGTTTACCAACTCGCGAGTCTCGACTGGGCCGGCCAATGCACTGGGCACTGACTGCATTCAGAGCAGAAAAAGGCATAGAAAACTTTTGTGCTTACAAATTCTTTTTCTTGTGCGTTGCAAAGTGCATAAATTAAATCACTCCTGCAGAAGAAGCAAGGAGTTCGCTCCGCATCGGCTCTCTCGACTCTTTTGCTGGCTCACATCGAAAAACATATTTCAAGCGATGCAGTCGACGCGACCTTACCATGTTTACGCATGGAGCAATTGTCATGCCAGAAGAATTCATTCTCATTCGGAGTAATACGGAATTCGCGAAATTTCACATTTGCATAACATTTCTTTGCGTCGTGGAGACAAAATTTAAATAGAATTTCCATTAACTGTCTCCAGAATGCGGAGTGCGGGTAGCAGTAGTAGTTGTTTTGTTTCCAGGCAGCAGCAGAACCGCACCGCGCAATGATAAAGATTAACGCTACGAGTGAACGTCGAAGACGAACGACGAAGAAAAGTCATTTGCCATTTGCCATTTGCCATTTTGCGATTCGGTTCGGTTGGGTCGGTGGCTCGCCTGGCAGCTTAGGTTTCGGTTTGCGGTTCCGATTCACGAATACCTTCACGCCACCGCCGCTGCCGCTGCCTGCGTGTGACACACTGCCTGCCTGCCTCCTCGTCGTCGTTCGTCGCCATGAGATGGCAAAATATTTGCATAGGGAATTGGATGAATGTAATTTGTCTTGTAAATGATGTACGCTCGCTCGCTCCGCATGTGAGTATTTACATTGAGAATGCTCAGGATTTGCATTTACATAACTCGGCCGCTGTGGCTGTGGTGAGCGAGAAAAATGCAAACGTGTCAATGGTGACGAGGGCCTTGAATGTACTGACGCGTCACACTTTGCCAATTCCCAGCGTCATCGTCTCCTTGGCGTCCAATCATCATTTGCATTGGATTTGGGCCGAAATCCGGGTGCGAAGCGACCGGCATGGCTCACGCCATGCTATACTCTCGCCGACATTAGGCGGAGTGAAGGCAGTGAGCCATTTAAATGGAGCCGAGTACAAATTCACTTTCTTTTCACTTAAAGTGAATAATTTAAATTCGCATGCACGGTGGGTCGAAGCCGTGTGTGCTCGTGCTCATGTCTGCTCAATTCGAGAGCTTATGAATAATACAGTAACAAAATCTTTTCTTTTAAGTCTGAACCTGAAAAGGGTTTTCCCGTTGAGAGAAAGCGCTTCACCTCACCGTCGTCGTCGTTCTTCATTGTCTCGCGCATCGCGTCGGGAAACTCATTCTCATGCAATCTCTCTTTATACCAAAATATTATTATAATAATCGTTCTGCGCTTCTTCCAACTCCGGTCCCCTCACACAGGCTTAAATCTATAAATTCGGTCGGCCTTGGCGCGTTGTGGGCCTACCTGCATGAATTATTATTATTGTTTCTGGCTCCTGTCTCTCAAAGACAACAAAATCCGAAACACAAAAATCCATTTTACATTTTGCTCGTCGTCCTATTATAATATTTCCTCTTTATCTTTCCAATTTCTTCCAACTCCCTTGCCTTAATCCCTTCTCCGACTCAGCCACAGCAAAGCTCCACGCGCTTTGCGCATTGCATTGTGGCTTTAGATTCGGAATGCGAATCCAATTTTGAGTCATCCACTTAAGCCGACGCCAATTGGCGAACTTAATTCATGAGCTCATGCTGGTGCTGGTGCTCCATTTTGTGGCCGAATATTTTTGTTTCGTACCCGTTTTATTTTGCGTTCGTGCCCGGCGCAGTTCGTCATGGCGTTTAATTGTGTGGTATTTCGGTTTCGCGCTCGTTGTCTGTTAGCCAGCGTTGCCGCAAGTAATTTATATCACCGTGAGGAATCAGTTTTCTATTTTCTTATCTCGCCAGCATGTTAGCCAGTTTCTTACTGCATGGCACGAGAACAACTCGTTGGCTCCGCTGCCATTGTGTTGGCCCAGCAGAAACAACAGCTGTTGAAAGAATAAATTATTCTGTTCAAATGGAAATAAAGCAAAAGTTCTCATAATGTTCGCGTAGCATTCTTCGGGTAGCGAACACGGTAGTTTGTCAATATTAATTCAGATGCTCCTTCTCCAAAAATTCTGAGGAAAGTTTACCTATGCATTAATAACGCGTCCCGGCCAAGGAAGGAGTCTAGTCTAGCTGTCAGCCGGAGTGCAGTCCAAGCCAAGCCAACGAAAACATCTTCTCGGTGCAACCGAGCAGATAAAAAAAGTATCAAAACTTAGTGGACCAAAAATTTTACAGCCTACGTATGCCACAAAACGCAACGTCGAGTGTCGATTAATTTCGAGCCAAGCCGGGCTTTGTTCTGGCGTGTGTGCGACTGCGAGACGAGTGCGGGGGCTGACCTTCAAGGAGCGAGCGAACACATACGAGCTAAATTATGCACGACCTAATTAGTTAAGGGCTGCCAGCATCTACACTGCGATTCTGCTGGCGAGACGACCTAGACGAGCTGTCACTTGTTCGTTCCGACCCGCCGCCACAATTTCTCATTGCGCTGAGTTTCCATTACGGCGCCGTGAAACATGAAACTGGGGCCGAGCAACCGCCGCATGAGCGAAATTCAAGACTGCCCCTCGACAGAGGAGTTTTAAGATCTGCCCGCACCACACCGCAAAATTAAATAATCTATTAGAACTTTCCTCTTTTTATTTTATATCTTTCCTTTTACGCCTCAACATTTCCTTTCAGCCTTTCACTTCCCATTCAGCAGCGCTTCGCCGAACGAAAGACAGGACTGCTTATTCTTGAACATTTCTCACTTCTTCTTCTCGCAATCATCACCAGCATCTTCCTGCCTCCGTCCGTCCGACCGGTGCGAAAGCCTGCTGCATTTGCCTTGTCTTGCCCAATTCCACGCTAGACATTCACCATTCACCGCGTCGTTTCTCTGCGGCCCGAATTCAGTGTGAACTGAACTGAAAAACTCAATTGAATACTATTCTCTCTTCCAGCCCACACTCACTGACAATGCTCCTTTCTCCTGAATTCTCGCTGCTGCTTTCCTGTGCTGCTCTCATCAGCACGGCGATCAGACCAAGCAGGCACGACTGGCATTTTCACCGAGGCACGGAATGGCGGGCCCGGAATAAGTGATTACCATCAGCACTGCTATTATCCGTGGTGCCTGCGCTCGTGGCACGTCTCCGACCGACTCTGCTGGCCAGGCCGAGGAGAAAATGAACTCAAAATGCTCGCATTTGCAACCTTCTCGACTGCCTTAAATCCGCGTGTCTTCGCCTGGTGCACTGATCTGCATGCATGCAATTCATCACGGAACGAGATTTCTGAGTACGAGAACGCTCGAGAAAAAGACAGTCAGTTTCTAATTCGCGACTGGCTACGAGAAAGACCTTCCAATTCTCGTCCTTCACTTTAAAACGTGTCGCTCCGAATGCCAGATCAAAAAGCGGATGGGAAAAGAAGAAGCAGAGCAGCAGGTCGTAGAAAATTAAGGTAGAAAGGCGGAAATCTTTAACAAGCGTAAACTTCTGCCTGCCACGACACGGCATAGCACAATTGTGATGACGACAAGACAACTTTTTCCAGCACAGCAACATCACGCCGTGGCTGCCTTTGAAATCACTCAAGTTAAATGTCTAGTTGACTGGAATAATAATCGTCGCATCGCGTAATGCCTCCTCGCCCTCCACTGAAACGAGAAACGACGTCAACGCGAATGCGAATAAAAGGAAACGGTCGAGTGATGCAGCCGCTGATGATTTGGCCCAACTAAAACGAAATTTGTCTTATTTTTTGTCATCATTGATGTACTTGCGTAATCATCAGCACAGCACCGCAAGAAAATGACTTTAAGATCAAAGGGCACGCTTATCGTGCACGCGTGATTGTGCGTTGGAGAAGTAAAGTCAGGTAAAAGATTTCAAGAACGAAAAAGCTGACTGTTCGTTCTTCATTGCTGTTCTTTGCGGGCCTGCGTGCTACCTTGACTTTTTCGCGTCACGGTCATTATCATGGAAATGATAATGGCAAGTCGATACGGACAGAGCGCAGGGTTTCCTCCAGAGCGCTCAAGGTGAGTGTGAGTGATGCGATGCGTGTCGCGAAAAGGTCCCTCGACGATGTCGCCCATTCAGGACGTGCGACGCCGACGCGCATCGGGAGCACTCATAAAACAATTTGTCTGTCCAGCCCAGCAGGAATCAATATTCAGAGCGGGGCGCCAAGATTAATCGGACCAGACAGGGAGCGTACGGCGAAAGGCGAATGGCGAGTGGTGAATGGCACTCTGCCTGGCCTGGTTTGATCAATGTTATTAATTGGGTCCGGTCTTAATTTTTCCGAGATGGAGATAAAAATAGAGACTCAAGTGCCTGTTTGCCTGCCTGCCCGGAGAGTGGACGGGAGAATAATGGGCCCGAGGAGAGTCCAAGTGCAAGAAGCAATGCACTTAGTTAATGATTCTCAATTATTGATCGAGAGAGCAGAAGCAGAAACGTAAACCTATCCCATTGTACAGTTATTGAAGGTCTTTTCTTCTATTTCAATGAATCCAATCCATCTTTTCTTAACTGCTCGTCCTCCTTTCGCTCTAGCTCTCGTGGGCTCCTTGCTTTGCCTCGCATTGCATTCGCAGGTCCGAGAATAAAGAAAGCCAGCCCAGCAAGGAGAAAGCAAACAGAGTAAATATACCGTTTCAATTTATCTGCACACAATTCTGCGTACTACTGCCTCTGCCTCTTACGTCCGGACTCTGAGAAGTAGATTTCTCCCTCTTTTCTCGAGAGGAGTGAGTTTTAGTGGACACTAATTTCAGTATCAAGTGCCATGCCGGCGGAGCACGGCGCAGAGTGCAGGAAGCAGCCGGGCCGTGCCGTAATTCGTACTCCTTTGCCATCGCCAAATGCATGCAGAACCGTTCATCTTCTATTCACCGCGACCGCACCGTAATGATACCAATTCCAGATCGTAATTACATGCAATTAATGAACGACGAATACTTCGTGTTCGCCCGCAAGCCTTTGCACAGCCAAAGCCTCAGCCAAAACTAAAACCATGCGATTCATCGACGCTCTTGCGTTTATGCCATTCTTTACTTTCCTACTTGTACTGTTACCACGGCTGTGGCAGACAGACATTTTAAATTAATTAAATCAACTTGAGCATTACCATTACGTTTACTCTCCTCTTTCAAGTGCATTGCTGTGATGGACGACGCTGAATGCTCGATGGAGTGGATAATGAACACAAATTTGTCGGAATAATGGAATACACGAGGCACAATGGAAATTCAGACAGGCGCGTGTCCAGCGCAATTAATCCAGAAAATTATTCACAGAAAGACGCGAGTCAATTTAGATTCACGGCTCAGTTTCAGACGCAATACATCACAAATATAATTAAAATTCAGTCACGAGGCCTGTATTATTCGACTGTCTTTTTTCTTATTTTACTTTTTGTTCGGTTTCAAGTTCTGGACATTAACAATTAATTTTAATGAGATGGACTTCGCTCTGCGTCATATTTCAAGCGCAAATTAATTAAACGAGCCAGCCAGCGCACGAAGCAATCAAACAAGAAGAACGCGCAAGGAATTAAACGGGAAAAAATGACAGAGAGAGACGACGGCGATGACTTTCCACGATTCCCTGCGAATTGACGTCAGTCAGTCAATCTCATCAAGCAAATTGCAGAGTGGCAGTGGAATGAAAGAATTTTCACCGACCAACTTCAAAGTCTTAATGGCTTTGCGTTTATTTGTGCTTTGCATAAACTTTATCAACTTCAAACAAGCATTGGCACTCGAATGATTAATGTAAAGAAGTCCGATAAATACAGCGAATGAATTGAGCGGACTGAATTGTAGTAGGCTCAATTTTAGAATGGCTGGGAATTAAATCAATTTGTACGGCAGCTGAAATTCAATGGCATTCGATGTCAGAAATTCGCAAAGCCAAATTTACGCCTTGCACTTGAGCGTGTGGAATTTCATACAAAATATTATCTAAGCAAGGACAAAACTCTTCACAATCCTCTGAAGTCGGATTGTAATTAGCAGAATGGACAAAGCAGTACCCAAAAGGAGTCTGATTTGCGTACGCGAGGATTCTCGGAATCTGAGCAGGACCAGAATTAATTACATGTGCTTATACGGGCGTCTTGAACAAGGAAATGATAAAAGGCGAGACGACGGCGTGGCGGCGAGGGAAAGTCTTCAGGCGCGGCGAATAGCGAATAATAAATAATTAAAATGGATGAGCGGAAAATTTTCGTTCGTTTTGTGTCTGCTTCGCTTTTCTAACTGAATAAACACGGGGTGAGAAGGAATTGTCTCATGTTCAGTCGTCAATTTAATGAACATTGTTCTATTACTGCAACCGGATTAATTTGCCTGGTGACGTCCGAAGCAGGAACGGAACCGAAAAAACCGGCTCCTCGGACTTGTATTGAATTACACTGGCTTAAATAAATAATGGAGACTGAAATTGAGCAAATCGAAACGAAGGGCAGGAAGAGGAGAAAGCAGACAGACTCTGAGCTGACTTACGCGTGAGCATGACGCGAGACGTGGAGCGCCGGACACTCGGATTTCATTGCTTGGGCGGATGTTGTTTCCAAGCCGGAGTCTCGACGGTGTTCGGAGAAGAAACAAGAAAAGTTGTGTTCTATTCTACTTTGTCCACTTCTTCACCTGAGCTGTGCACGCCGTAGCAGCTCAGCTCGAGTGCAGTGCATTAAATTCTAATTAATTACTTCGGGCCGCTCAACCAGTGTCATAGCAAGTTTCAAGGTTCTTATCCCATTTCACTCTCACAGTCTCACAGTTGGAAACCACAACGTTTAATTACTCCGCAGATCATAAAATACACAATAAAATCCGGAGGTGGCTTCCTTTTCCGCTTCCACTCGGCGGGCAGGTCAGAGTTTGGGAATCTATTATGTGTTCTTAATTGCAGTCCCTTGCCGGCGTCGGTGGTTCATCCGCCCTCCTCCCAACCGGACTCCCTTCGTGCTACACGAGAAGATCTTGCCGTGAAAATTCTGAAACATGCAATCTTGAAGCTTATGCACTGGCGCTACCGTTATCGTTGCTATGCTATAATAAAAGCTTATTAATAAAACAACGCAAGCACGCAACGCGAGCCCGAGCGGGCTTTCACTTACATTTACATTTTGTACTGCTGCTCTGCTCTGCCCTGCTCTGCTCTTTCGGACGCTCTGGCCTAACGTTAATATTTAATACGACCTAAAAATTAAATCAACTCCTAAACTGCAAGTTAATAATTCACCCTCACCTTGCTAAACTACGGTCGACAAGAGACCAGCACATACACGCTGCCTAGAACTTATCGGCTAACTTATCTGCTAACACATGAACAAGGCGATATGGCACGCAAGTTTTAGATTTCGTGAAGCTGAAAAATGGAGACTTGTGGCGACGGAGTGTCGTCGATGTTGTTGACTCCTCCAGTCGATAGAAGGGAAAGGACCGAGCGCCGCAATTTCCTTTATACCCGACGCGAACGCTTATTTTTAGCGACTTTAAAATTAAATTCTGGGTCCCAGCATCTCCGAATATGGTCAGGCGTCTCGTGTACCAGCCCATAAAAATGCTAATTGCATTTTGGCTACAATTCCTCGAGAATCGTAAAATCAATCAGGCGAGTCGTGCTTCTGCTCACATTAAAGCGGCCGCCATGCCATCCACATCCGCGAAACGAGGTGAGGTACCTCAAATTGTGAAGACACAAACAAGCACAAGTTAATTATGCCTTACTCACTCGTATTACTCGTACACGAAAACATTTTTATGTTCTTGAATTCGTAACTCGTACCTGTGCCCATGCGAAAATAAAAACTTTCAAAATTCGACTAAATTTAAACCCAAGGCTCAGGGACAAAGAAATTAGATCCCCCAGCGTAATATTCCTGGTACGCCTGGCGAAACGAAGTCGACTTTAAACAAAGAAGGGCAAAATCGCGAAGGAATTAGCGAAGAGACAAGTGCCGGGACTGTCTGTCTGCACGGGAATATTCGCTGATTGGAGTTCGCTTCAGGAATTTTACTTTCGAAATACATCTTCTCACGCGTCACGCGAAAATACTTCTTCATATTACATTTCTCATAATTCGCAAATTCAGGTTTACGGTTTAGAGAGGGACGGCACAACAATTGCAATAAACAAGCAGCGAAGACGAGGGCAGCTCTGAATGATGGAAATTATTAAGGGAAATTACAAGATATGAGTGACATTTGACAAAAGCGCTCGTAAAAGCGCCTCCATCACATCTTTTACGGTACTAATCTCTCGAAACTGGCACGGGCAAGGAAAACGAGTCGCTCTCAGTTCTCAGTCGCAGCGTCATGTCATGAGTCAGGTTGACAACTGATCGTAACATTTTAAAATAAATATTACTGCTTTTGCTGCCCGAATCGTCATTATTATTTATATTTTCGGTGCGCACGGCCGGTTTCTCCTGCCCGTTGTGCCCAGAATTGTCATGCATGATGGAATTTCATGATTGCTGGCGGAGGCTGCTGGATCGCCGGATACGACTGACATACGAATTATAAGAGATACGAAAACTGACTTTAACCGTCCTTCTTTGCTCGTCCCTCGTATGCGTCATCTCGAAGCAGACAACAGCTCGAAGCATCTCTCCACAAAAAGCACGGGCTAATAAAACCGAAATCGTTAAAGTCGCGACGAGAGACGAGACGGACGAAAAAGGTTAACTACAAATTAGTTATACCTCAACGCATCTCAAACTGTGTTTACGATGCAAGATGAGAAATGATGCATTCGCCTGATGAAAATAAGAAGAGCTGGTCGTAAAGTTGATCTTATTTCGTGTTTTACAAACTGCCAAACAGCAATCATTCGCGAGTGAGTTTGCAATAATAAAAGCCACATTCGTACAAACTGTCAACAACGAGCCCGTATTTCCTATGCACTACAGTCAGACTTTCTTGTTGGTGCTCCGCTCTTCTTCAGTTGTGTTGTGGAGGCCTTGGCAGGGTTTCCCTGATTGGCTAGAAAGTACACCAATTTTCAGGGAAATACGTCTTTACGTGAAATTAAATTATGACTTCCCAAAATTATGATACTCAATAATTGATAACCGAGGTACGAATTTTGTTTATATTATTTTCTCAACCGCTTCGGGATTTGGTCCATGATGGCAATCCTGCAGGCAGGAATGCACTCAATTTACAAAGGTATCGATCACAGTCATTCGCGCATTGTCATGAAGTTTCATGGCCACAATGCCAAAGCAGCACAAAAAGGGTAGGAAATAATAAGGAAGAGAGAATTTTTGATCAGATCAATTCAATTCCACTTGTGATGAGAAAAATTTGCTTGTGTTGCTCACATCCTTTCACGTTCGACTGCTGAACCGTAACTAACTTATTATTGTGTTATGAGAAATTTAAGCCATAATTGCCAATTTGCGTACAGAATATTTTCGCATACGCTCTGATGATTTGCTCCCGTGCAATTGGGTAAAATGGCGCTTTGCTGTGCCATTTCGCGTTGTCAAATTTCTCGAGGAGCACTGCGAGTGACGAACGGCGCGTCGCGAAATTCGCTGACGCGTTCACATGCCATAACTTAATTTGCACTAATTTGACGACTCTGTCAGATTGGTGTGAATTGTGTGTGCTGGTCTCGGTGTTCAGATGGAGCTCGCCGTGCTCGAAGCGGGGCTCCAGGATATTAAATGCAATTCCTCGTAAGCAAGCTGTGCAATTTCACGGCGATACGCAGAAAAGTGACGCGACAAACTCGACCCACAAACGCAAAACTGCCAGAAGCCAGACAAGAGGTTCCGCTTCACGAGGCAACATAAATACACGGACAGGCGAGGCGAGCCGAGCCGATTTTTGGGTGTGTAGCAATTTCACATTTTACGAATATTTTTTTCGTGAAAAAATTGAAAGAATTACATTTTTAAAAATAGACACACAGCACGTAAAACTCTGTGTATTTTTATGTTTTGCTTATGTTAGTGAGAATCATGTGCGGACGAGTGTCTGCTCCTGCACAATAAATAAAATAAGGGAGTCTGTTGTGTGCGAATCGTGAGATCAGGCGCTCGCTCGCAGAAATATCATTTGTGTGATCACAGCTTCCTTTGTGCAGAGTTTAGCTGTTTTGGTGTGGAAACAGGCGAGAAGCCACTTGATCGGAAGACAGACGTCATCGCGCACTGCACGATTGTCTCCGGGTTTCTTGCTTCCTGCTCGGCCCGAGATTAACGAGTCTGCACGACTTATTAAGAATCCATTATTAATCATTTGGCATTACATTTACTCACACGCTGGCAGTCATGGCAGTTGACATGGCGCAAGTGAGGCGAGTCTAATTCGATTCACGTCAACGTCTGCCACGGCACAAACACTCTGGGCAGAAAGCAACGCACAAGGTCGGGAAACACTCGGGTGGAAATCTTGAGAGGGATCAGGAATCAGCCCAAAATGTGAGTACACATTATAAAAGAGATGACGCGACGCAGAGGAAAATTTCTTGTATAAATATAAATTCCGCGGAATGTTCAACTACAAATAATAAAATAGGCAGGTTCTCAAAGCGGAGACGGGATGGGCACACGCCCGGTCCCGCTGAAAAGGAAGCCCGTCGCGGGTTAGCGGACAGGCAAAGCGAAAAATCAAAGAAACTTTATTTTGCGAGACGTTCCACGAAAGGCCAGGCAGACGGTCTTTGTGGGTACGAGCACAACATCACAATTTCACAATACGCTGCCTGAGCACTTTCACGATATGCGAATCTTTTTACCTCCGAGAAACCTCAAAAACACTACAATACATTTTGGTGAGTAAGTAACTACAAAGTAGTGGATTATTGAAAGGTTTTTTTATTCCGTTTACTTTACTTTAGACTTTTTCTGCTTCATCTTCTTCATCATCATTGCACTTGACTAAACTCGAACACACAAATATGCTGAAATGTTTATAAATAAATAAGAGAACGAGAAGACCGGGTTTGCGTGTGGTGGACGGGGTAGCGAGCTTGAGCCCTCAAAGAAAAATTTGAAAAGTGAAATACGAAGCACAAAAGATTACTTTTCAGCGGTGCGTTATTGAATTCCGATTCCTTGACAAGACGATCCAAGTTTGACGAGGCTCTTAAACTTGAGCGTCGCCTGGTAGTATAAATTAACATTCGAGCCCTCCACGGCCGTGCGGAGGCTTGCCACTTGCCACAGAATTCGAGTCGAAACTCAATCAAGGGAAACCACACAAACCCTCGCCAAATAATCAAAATACGCGAGAAACGATGAAGTTTTTGGTATTTCTGCTTTTTTCAGGATTTTTGAATCTCGCATGCGGGAGCCAAAAATAATAATAATGGAAAATAACAAGGGCTTAATGTGAATAATGAATGTAATTCAAATGAAAATAACACGATATTTATTATAAAATAAATTAGATTTATGGAGACTCGCTGCAAAATGCAAAATCCGGGATTCGGGTAGAAGAAGGCAGGCAAGGCGTGAGACGCGTTTACTGAGTCGTGTGACAGTGACTCGTCGACTCCCGCCCGCATCCCGTGCCCTTCTCCGTCGTTCGTCCGTCCGAGTAGTGTTACGTAACAGAAGAAATTCCTTACTTGCAGCCACTAGACTCACGAAAAGGAGCGGGCATTCAGAAAAAGTTTTAAAGTTTCTGATGATGAATTTTTTCTAATTCGAGGATAATAAATTATGAATTAGCTGTTGCAGAAAATTAAATGTTTGAGAAGCCTGACTTAACTTTGACCGAGAAAGTATTTTAAAAAGCGGGCTCGAATTCTTGATTGATGAAAAAGACTGGGGTACAAATTCGCAGAGCAAAATCGTACTCACGCGAATTATAATTATGGCCTCTTGATTTTTTAATTGTATTCCGTTTCAGACGGCATCGCTCCCCAAAATCAGTAAATTTTCAGAATTTATAAAGAAGGCTGAAGTTTTGTGATGTATTTCATTTCCTTTTGACTGTGAATTCATTTCATGCAAAGAAAAGCCATAAAACTAATTTTGCGATTTGGAAAATTGAAATGTGTGGTTTTTACTATTTACATACAGTTCAGAAGGCTTCTAGGGAACGTCTTTAGCGCAAAACTTGGAGGCATAAAATACTTTCGCAATGCTTTGACTGCGTTTCGAACACAGTTGGTTATGTAAATTAGAAAAGTTTGGGCACTAAATGTTTTCCGAGATTTTAATTGCGACACAGACCAAGTAAATATTAAAATGTAGTCAAAAACGCAAATTCGCATATTTTGAAGGAAAACTTCGTAGAATATTTACGCGCATGAAATATACAAAAACACAAGGCAGACGACGACTGAAGCAGCGCGGTTCTTCTTAGTTCTAATGACCCAGACACAAAGAACAGTGGAAATATTTCTGTTGTTATCGTTAATCATGAAAAATTAGCCTCGTTATTCGCCGTTCGCTCGCACCGGATTTCGTGGGCCAGGCTGCAAATCAGGCGGCACTCAAAGCCAGCATGAGAAAGCGCAGGAGTCGGATTTGTCGATTAAGGTCGATAATCTCGATTAGACGAGACGTCATTTCTGCAATTTGCTGCGTACAAGACGAATCAACTTTAATTTTGGGAAAACGCTCGTCTCGACTCTCAAGGCTGCGCATTCTGCGACGTTGCCTGATTGCAGACTGCGAATGCACTGCAGCCTGCAAACTCGATACGCTTACGATGTGATTTCTAAAAGCATAACTCCAGAAGACAAACGAACAAACGCACAGTCGAACAAATTGCTTACGATCGGAATCCGCACAACCTTGGCCCTTGCCTTGTCAGGAGCTTTTTTCTGCAGCTGCTTTGAAAGGCACGGAAAATCAAATTACTATGCAAATTACGCAAAAAATGTTTGCGATTTTCTCAGTGTAATGGGAAAAAGGTGAGATAAACCAAACCGACAATGATTTTCATGGCCAAATACAAAGGCAGTGAGCGAAGTCCATCGGGAAATAGACAACCAGCCAAATCTCATTTCACGCCTGCAATTGGCAATTGGCAATAATAATAACAGTACGATGCAGTAAATGTAAATTGGGCGCTCATTTCCATGCAAATTAATTAATTTCATTTTATTTCGCATTTCGCTTTTTCGACGCTGTGCCATCGACTGTCGACTCGCTCGTCCCTCGTCGCCACTTAAGCCAATTCCGCCGTGACATTAGAACATGCAATTAAAATGACAATGGCCATTCAACACGCGAATCATTTTTATGGCTCTGGCTGTGACCTGCATTGCATTGCTCCGGTGTCATCGTCGTGTCGTCGCGACACGTGTCTGAACGAGATAATGCCCGCAATCCGCCTGATAGTCATAAACTGACATCGTACTTGGCCCGGAAGAATACTTCATAAATACAAACTGTGTGGCTGAAACATGTTATGTTCAGAACCCACAACGGCAATCGCAATGGCAATCGCAACGCGTGTCGGGTTTGTATTGCGTGGCGTGTGACCGTAAAGAATGTTTCACTCTTGTGCGAATCGTAATGTTATTATTATTGAAAATTATAGATGCGATATGAGAGCATAAGTGCAATGTAATAGCGAGCAGAGCATTGCGGCCCCGCTCTTCTTGACGCGAAACCGTACCGTGAAAAATAGGAAGCGAAACTCAAATCAATAAAAACTCGAATGAAAATGTGGAAAGGATGCGTATCAGAGGTCGGTCGTCTGTCTTGTCTTCAGGACAGTGCGCGTCTAATGCCAGTAGTGATTTTAGAATCCGCGTTCAAGACGCCCATGACACAGAGCCAGCCAGCCAGCTGTATCATATGCCCATGTCCAAAGCACGACACGCATTCTGGTGAAAGCACAGCGGATGAAATGCTGTCGTGTAATACATGAAAATTGAATTTGCAGGAAATGTGAAATTATTTTCTTTTTCTGCGGCTGGCTCAGCTCAAGCACACTTGTCGTTCACTATCACTCGCGCGCTTCGTGAACCTCAATCGGCCTCAATCCGGTTGCCGTCATTCGCTTTTCATCCGGCGTGGCCTGGTGTACTTGCTGTGTGTATCGAGTGGAGGAGACGAAGGACGACTCTTCATTTATGGCACCCGTGGCTGATTACTTCCATCCTGGTTCGGAACGGGCAGAGTACACATAATTTCATTTCTAATTCAATCACCAGTCACCAATATTCAGGCCACGTGAGTGCGAGAAACGCTGATCCAGAATCTCGTTTCCTTTCCTGCCCTGGCTGGTCTGAGCATAATCTCGCTCTACTCTTTGCGGAGCTCAAATATTTAATTAACTTGAGGATATTCCGGTATGCTGCTGCCTTCATTTAGCTTTTAGCATTGGGTATTACTTTCACAATGTAATTTCATTCATCCAGCATCAATCCCGGGCTTCACTGGCTCTGCCTGTGTACACAACGGTCTCCCAACGTAATTTCACTCCACGCGCTACGCGCAGTGCGCCCAAACCAAAGTCCCGAAATCAAACCGTTTTGTGTTGTATAACTTTATGATTGGAAATGTCACGACGGCTTGGCCGCTTGGCTTTTTGTTCGCACTCGCGATGATTGAGCCGTGCGTGCAATACGACAAGTGCCGGATTTTATCATCGCCACCCGAACTCGGCGTCATAAAAGTGACGTATCGACGGAGAGGCGACGAGTGACTCGCTGTTTTCCGATGTTTCTACTACGAGTCAGATTTATTCCCTCGCTGATGGATTGACAGCGCGAAACAAACGGTCAACGTCAAATATTTCCTCTTGCTCACGCTGGCGTACATCGGAAAATATTTAGGAAAGGAGAGACTAAAAGCTTTGGATACTTCATCTCGGCGCTTCGCACTTTCTGGTTGTGGCCGGCCAGTGACGTGTGATGTGTGATGGCATATTACATTATCCACATGTGTTTTATTCCCCAATGATCTGCTGTCGGTTGTGAAGGCAAGCTACTGTTTAGTGTTGTGATTCGCGGCGGTAGGCATTTTATTGCTGGCAGCAGCCAATCGACGGGGAAATGTGAAAGGTCAACATTTGCGCCCATTAAACAAGCACGAGGAGGAAGGCGAAAATGATTAGGCTCGACTTTGTGCCGCATGAAGAGAGGAATCAATCCTGAACTGCTTCTGTTCGAGGTTCATCTTTTTATTGCCTCGTTCTCTGCCTGCCTGCCTTCCAAGATCATTATTTTTCTTATTATTATTGTGTCCTTCTTCGAGATGGACTTGAATTTGGCAGAGGTTGATGTTTTTCTTGATGTCAGAGCCAAACCCAGGCTGCCTGCCTGACTGAGACCAGAACCAGCTCAATGCAATGAATGATGTGTCCGTGTATTAATACTTTTAATACCCAGTACAGGCGTAGCCGTAGCGATGGAACTTCCGTTCCGATGCAAGCAAATCGCAACCGTACGGCCAGTTTCATCATTTCATCGTCCTCAAGTGCTCTATTGTTTATCACCGACGGGTCAAGAAAAGACAGGAAGGCATAGCGAAGGAGATTGAGTGCTTGCTTGCCGGGACGAGATTTGTGCACGGCAAGCAGAGCAGACATCATCAACACACTTCCAGAAACAAAGACGAATGATGAAATAATCTGTACGTGGAATGTGCAGATGAAATACCGTATTTACCGAATTAGAAAGTCAGGTGTTGTATTGTTTCAATGTCAAAAGTTTGGCGTGATCACGGCAAAATAGAACGCCTGGGCATTGTAATATGACGGGGGGCTTTATGAACAAATTTTGTGCCACACCTTGTGTCTTTTGTGAAGATGGCACATCTTTCTCACATCTCGCAGACTAACTCGCTTATCTTTGATTTACACGTTATCGTCCACTACTTTCCTTCGAATATGAGCGCCAGTTTGTAGCCTGTTCAAAGATATGCCTGCAGTAGAGATCGTTAATGAGATCCTCCCTGGATTTCCAGCACCCTTGTTGAATTCAAGGTACAAAAATCGGTGGGGCGTGAGCGTGGTCATTCACGTTCTTATTTTTGTCTTCGACCATGAGCAAGTTTATCCAGTGTACTTCGTTGCCCACAGTCCGCTTCTTCGGTCTGAGCCATTGCGTTGGTTCATAAATCTCCGGGAGAAAATGCCTTGTGTCGGCGTTTGCTTCATGTTATGTTAGGTTATTATGGTTTAATTAAGCCAACTGTGAAGGTCAGTTCAACTGGGCTGCATGTTACAGCGATAAAGATAAAAGGAAACCTCCACTAAATCGCGCTTAACCATTTCCATCGTTCACAACTTGACAAAGTCATGGCGTTCTGTTATTTCAAATGCATGATTTTGACATGAGCAAAATAGAACGCCTGGGCTCTATAATCCCACGGGATGTAGTAATTCGGTAAATACGGTATGTATTTGTGTCCGTTCCTTATCCCTCGCCACCAGACGCAGACGCACTGAGCACAGAATAAAGTTTATGCTCGGATCATCGAGATTTGAGACACACGAAAAGGCAGAGGCAAGCATTTTCTCAAAGCACAGCAATCGGGCGGATGAAATGGACCAGTTTCGTGTCTAGCGGTTCGCGTTTGCAAAATTGCTGTGGTTTCTGACTGCTGTTTCTAGCAGTGTACACAAATAAATTGAATTCTGCTCTGAGAGCATATAAAAGGCAAGCAGGCGACAGAAAAGCAGGCAGGCAGGGCAGCAAAATGACAGAAAGGATTAATCCATAAAATAAATTGTTCGCTAATATTGATTCATTGTGTACACAAGACGAGGTCGAAACTCCGCCGTGACGACTCGCATTGTCCCACAAAGCTAAACAAGCCAATGAAGGATGGACAGCTTTCCATTTCACTGACTTTTAATTGCTGGTGATGTCTTTCGCCGGCAGTTTTTAGGTGAAAGCGGCGGCAGAGGATGCGAAATTGCAAAAACTGCTAAATTACGCGTTTGTCCACGAAAAGTCGCGTGTCGGTTGTCGCGTCGTCCGCGTCGCCGTCACACACGAGACACGTGTGACTGTGACTGTTTACGTTTAGCACAGGCAGGGCAGAGTGCGTCTTACAGTCGCAGTCACAGCGCAGTTGCGTTCGTGCCGTACCCACTTGGCAATTAGCCAAAACCAACGGATCAGTTTAGCCTCTCGAAACTCGATTGTGTTGTGTGCTGTGCTGTGCACGTCAACTCGCATTTCGCATTTCACATCGCGCGCTCGAGTACGATTGCGAAGGCGAATGCGGACAGAAGAGTACTAGAATGAACCCGAAATCAAAACGAAACGAACGATTACAGTGGCGGTGGAGTCGCAAGTCAACCTCGGTGATAATGAAAGCTGACACATTATGCGCCTATAAATACGCTCGCAAACACTTATCGCCATTAATACGGGCACGCAGCACGGCGTACGGGAACCGCACGCGGGAAGTCAGCAGTCTGCAGCCGTGAAGCGAGGCTCGTTCGCAATATGCACATCACGGACAGCAGCACAAGCAGCAGGGAAGTAGGCTGCAAAGTGACGACGAAGACAAAAAACCGCAAAATGAGCCGAAAACCCTCGCAATCTCATTTCGTTCGCGTTCGCGTGAAGCACGTGTGAATTTATTAATAAAACTCGTCGTCGTTGCTGTGTGTTTGGAGCAACGAGTAAGAAGGCGAAATCGATCTGCAAATTTGCTCTGCGTTGCTGACTGCTGCAAGTGACATGCGACGCGCGCGCGTTGACGACGTCAAGGCAAGGTGTTATCACGGGGCAATAATTGGCTTGGTTTCTGCTCTCCGCATTCACCTCACCGTGGCCCGATGCCCAATGATACCTGACTTACGCAATTAATCGCCTGCGCGTACTACCTCGTCTCGGTATTTTTCCACGCACTAATTCTCTCCAGCGCCAATAAAAAAGGATTCAGATGCTAATTCGGCCTTGTCGTCTGAACAATCGTCGGTTGGAAACTTTTCTTTTATGGGCTGCAGCCAGCAGCGCTCACACTCGCTCGTCAGAGTTATTTTCGTCGTGTTAATTTACATAATGCTAAATTGCGCGATAAGAACAATATGAGAAGGTGGATAAAAATAATATGCCAAACTTCAGGCGACAAGCGTGCAGTACAGTGCATAATGACAATTATGGTCGCAGCCTTAAGAAGAAGTGAAGAATTCTGAACTCGTAGCGCCAAGTAAAAAAGAAGTGAGTTGATTTCAGAAGCTAATTTAGTATGCAGAAGACGAGCTGGGTACTGGTTACAGTAAAAATAAGAGTTGTCATATTAATGTGGATTCTGGAAAAATATGAGGACGACTATGACTGGGAAAAAGTTGTTGGCACGGCGAACAAGAAAAAATTCGTGTATTTCATGTTTGTGTGCTGGAATGCAGTCGAGTCAAGTCACTTGACTCAGCACAGAACAGAACGGCTCATAAAATATTTATATTTACATACACTTAAAAAATAATCAAACGAACCCACAGCAGCACGAGTCTCAGTCTCGGCATGGCAATGACTGCAATGTGTTTCTTTCTTGTTTTTGCCCGAGTATATGACAATTTTATCGTCATTGTGCTCACTAAACATCCTCCACGACGACCAAGTTCGTGAACGGCATGGCACGGTGCACGATGACACTTTTATCACGCCTTTCGCGTACGCGTACGCGCTGTAGCAAAAGCAACAAGCAACAAGCACTTGACAGCTTGTATAAGAATTAATTGAATTCATTTATTCATTAACCCCCTCGCCCTGCTCTGCTTCTGCTTTGGCTTGGATGACTGCAGCATTGCGTTATTCTGCCGACTTCTTCATTCATCAATTTAAATTTAATTTGCACGCCGCGTCGATTCCACGCCAACGCCGCGGTCGCGAGTGATGCTACAACTGATTCAATTTACACTCGTTAACAACGACAACGAAACTCATTGCAATTAATTTCAACTTCAGCACAATGCACGCTGCGACTGGCACTAGGCTGCTGCGTTATTGCGTCGTTCTCCATTTCGCATTCGCATTCGCGTGATCGTTTCATCGCAAAACCGCAGCAGCCAGGCAAGCGAACGATGTGGGCCAGCATCGAAAAACCTCAGACTGAGGCCTAGAGTGTAGCCTGAAGCAAGTGCATTACGCAAAACTTCATTTCTCAATTTCTCCATGCACCATGTACGCCAAGGTGAATACAATTTGGAGATTACGCACCGAGACTCACTCGAACGAGATTTGAATGCTAAAGTGCCAGTCAAGTCGCCGAGACGGAGGAGGCTGGCTGGCTGGCTGGCTGGCTGAGCCGCATCGATCCGGCCAGCACGAGCACGCACGCGGTTGGCGACACTGAGCGAATTAATCATGATTGATTGAATCCCGAATTTACGAGTATATTTAACTGCACTGCAATGGAGCGCATATGCGAGTGAATACGCACGCTGCGCACGTGTCTGCTGCAAATCGCGATCTCGTGCTGCTTACCATTTCGTCCGGTGACGGACGAATGTCTGCGATGCGAATGCGATTATCACAGAATGTGTGAAGAAAAATGTTGGCATGGCAAGCAAAAGTCATGCGATAAGCCAGGTGATAGGCGAGAATGTGATGACAGACGTTCGACATTTTTAAGATGAGATGAATTTCGTGACTACAAATGACTGCATGCATGCAAAATGCAAATTCAGAATGAAGTTTGGCTTACGTGGTGCGTGGTGGTCAGTTGACGCTGGACGGGGAGTGCGGCGGGAAGGGAGGTTCGTCTCATTTTGGAGGCGGCTGTCGACGGCAGGAGGAGTGTGTTGCTGTTGCTAACGTTCGAACTAGAACTGGCCGCACTTGCACTACCGAAGTGTGTCGTGGCGTGGGTCGCCATCGCCGTCGTCTGTGGGCTCGGCAGGGGCTCGTCTTCACTGCTCCCGTCAGCGGAAAGTCGCGAAAGTTCACTGCGTGGGGCGGGCTGGCCGTCGTCGAGGCTGCTGCTTCTACGGTTCGGCGTGTAAGTGGGAATGGCGCTGTGGTCGTAGGGCGGGTGTGGGCGGGGCGTGTCACTGGAGCGGCTGGAGCAACTTGGCGCCTCCTTGTGGAGCTGGCTGGGCGTCGGCTGGTGGAGGTGGTGTTGGTTGCTTAGAAGCTGCAAGAACGAGGACGTGGAATCGTCATCAGCATCATCATTGTACAGGGCATGAGAAAAAGAGGAGCAAGGGGCGTATTTACTTGTTGTCACCGCTGGCAGTCCCGGTGAAGCTGTCGGTGCAGGTGCAGAAGACGCTGGTGGCTGAGTTCCCGCTGCAGATGCTGTTCCAGGTACTGTTGTTGTTCCTGCAACCGTGCCCGTTCCCGTTGCCGACCCTCCTGACGACGTTCCATTTAGTTGGGCAATCAGCACGCGGGCAACTATCAGTCCGACCAGCGTACACGCGTACGGAACCACAATCACAATCAGCAGCGTACAAAGCGTCCAGAGCGCCTGCAACGTGGAGGCTGTGGCGGAAGCAGGCGTCGGCTCCGAGTTCCATGAAAGCGTGGACACAAACAAGTCCAGCAGACGTGCCGGGAGCGAAGCGCCGCCGTGGCCGTAGCCGTGCAGGGAAGGTAGTGGAGCGTCGGCGGCTCGTGGGACGAGGCTCACTGGGACGAGAGGCAACGGCACGGAGGTCCCTTCGTGGATCTGCCCTGCCGGAGTGGCTGCCGCCGAGACGGAGGCGAGCAGAGCCCAGCCGATGCGGCGGACCACAATCAGGTAGAGGCTCAGGAGGACCTTGAGAGTGCTGAACGAGTAGAAGTGGGCCAGCAAGTCGGACAGACCAGAGCTGCTGCCTTCTGCGAGGGACGTAGAAGAGGCCAACTCCTCGTAGTGGTTCAGTCGCGAGCGGAGGATTGCCCAAAAGAACTTATGTGAATTCCATCGCCAGCACAGCGTCGTGAGACTCCAAATGCGGGCAAAGTGGAGGAGAGTCGCGACGAAGGTGAAACATACCGTGTTGACGTACGCCGAGTACAGGAGTGTGGACGAGTAAAGGTAGATTGTGTGGAGTGCGAGGTCAAGGACGAAACCGGACCAAATCAGAACGAAAGTGAACTTTTCAAGCGACTCACAGACGCGCTTACGCGTGAACGGACCGGTGGCTGCTGGTCCGCCGGCACTGCCAAAGCTGCCTGATCGTCCCGCTACCGGGGTCGAAGCTGCTACGCCGGCACTCGCACCGTTCCCGCCGCTGTGAACGCAGCTGGAATGATGTTTGCGGTCGACGGGGCTTGCGACCGGAGTCGTCGAAAGATGGTGCAACACCAGAAAGAGGATGGCGGACGCGGTCGAGATAGAGAGACAAAGACAGAGCCAGTACACGAGGAGCGACGGGGGGTAGCTCAAAAGCTGCAGGGAGGGCACAGGCTCGCCCGAGGTAGAGTCGTCGCACGCACTTGTGTCACTCAACCACCACCACAAACTGGTCGCAGCAGACTCGCCGCAGTGTCCGTCGGCTGAGCGTCCCTCAGCAGTGTTAGGTGCTTCGTCGCTGGTGGTCTTGAAGGTGGGTGGCGTGGAGCAGATGAGGATTACGAGAAAGGAGACGAGACCGGTCACGGTCTTCTGAAGCCAGCGGCTGATTCGCAGCGCGCGTTCGTCGGACGCACGTTGTTTCTGGGAGAGAACGTACTGTTCGGGAGTCAGGAGTGGAGTGCACGTGAGGCTAACGTTGGAGCACGAGAAAGACGCGCCTCGTGTTCCTGTCGACAAGACCGCTCGCTGCTGCTGGCCGAGAAGCGCACATGGCGAAGACTCGGATGCGAATGGGCTCAACTGATCCAAAACTGCAAGAGTGGCTCTTCGTTTTCTGTACTTGGTTGCACTGCCACTGGCACTGCTCGCTCGCGTAGTGCAGAGCTCACCTCGCGTACTGGCACTGCTCGTGCTCGGTCCCTCAACTCGATCATTACTCACGCTGCTGGCTCTTCGACTCCGGCCGCTGCTGCTACCACCGCCACTGCTCACTAGCGCACTGGAACTGGAACCACCGCTGACTGCACTACTGCCCCAGTTTCTACCACTCAACTCGAGTAACTCGTCGCCTTCCTCGTCCACGCTCCCACCGTCCTTCTCGCCTCCTTCCGGCTTCTTCAGCCGTGCCACTGGACTCTTGCCCTCGCCACCGACCTGAAGCCCTGCTGTTGGAGGGGACGATGACGGCGAACTGCTGCTCGAACTCAGGCGTCCACGAAGCCGCGCGTAATTCGACCCCGTCGCCTGTGCCAGTCGCCGCTCCCCCACGCTGGACGATAACTCGGCGTCGTCTGCAAAGTAGTCTGCTCTCTCGGCTGCTTCTTCGTCATCCGCGTCATCTTGGTCGCGCTCGGGATAGCGGTCGTCGTCGGACGAGGACTCCTCCGGCGCTGGACCGCTGCAGCCTGTCGGAGTCGGACTCCTTCGCCCGGGCAGCCTGAATTCAACCTCGTACTTGCGCTGTATTTCTTCCTCGTCGTAGCCGCTTCCACTCCCACTCCCATTTCCGCTCTCCTCGTCCTCCTCGCTGCAGTTTGAGCTGCAGCTGTCGTGCACCACGACAATCAGAGGGTTTCTCGATGCCGCCGGGGAGGACGGAGTCGTACCTCCGCTCGGAATTGGTACCGGGAGCGTGGAACTCGTCGACGTCTCAGGCTTCGAACCGGTCGGATGGTTCGACATGACGTTCACGTGGAGGCGGAGGCGGCAGGCTAATATTCAGGCTGTCGAGCTCTGCTCACCACTGCTCTGCGTAATGAAGCAGTCATCAAATTAGCGAAACCTGTCGGCGTCTATTAATAACACGGGCGCAGTTGGCAAATAAATATTTCATGACTCTGGAATTTGGAATCTGGCACACCGAACGAGCGCGATTACAACTTTCCAATTAGAGCCTGCGTACGCAGTGACATCAAATTATGGCAGTTTACATCTCCTAGAAATTTATAGTCGCTCACAATCGCAATTCTATTTTCGGCCGACAGAAGAGCTTAACCATTCATAAGAATTTTACTAATGCTATGCAGTAGACTAATTTAGTAATATCGTCATACTCGGTGCAGCACAATTGCGGGTTTTCCCACGAGTTTGTGCAAGCGCAGAAACGTTACTGACACCGGGCCGAGTCCTGTCACTCGGCCAAAACCGAAACTGACCACATTTAAGCGCGACGTGAGAAACGTGAGAGAACATTAAATCTGCTCACAAGATAAGTACACGGAGCCAAACGTGAGTAATTAATTAACGTTGACGTGATTGACGATAATTAACTTAGCGTTGTGAAAAATGCCTAGGCCCATGCGCCACGCCGCCACGCTTCGAGTCGAAATCTCTGCTCATTAATTAGGATTCCCTTGTTTTGTCATTGACTACTTCGCGAGGAACGCGACTTGTTTTGGTGTTCCACGAGCACATGGCTCGTGGCTCATCTCTGCCTACGATGCAAGCACTGGACCGGACTGTAGCGAAGCTAAGAGTCAAGTCGAGTCGAGTCAAGGCTGACCACTTATTAGCTTACGCGCGCCTGGTCATATAAATTACGTATGTAATTAGTCACTGCCGCTGCCTGGACGCAGGCGACCAGCGTCGTTTTGCCTGCGTTTGACATCCACCATAAATTACGCGAGTGGCGAGTGCACGGCGGCCTACCCTACATCTTTGCAGCAGCGCGGCGCGGCGGGTCGCAGCACACCACAGGACTGAGTTATGCAAGCGAAGCTGCTCAGGCCACTCGCACTCGCTTGTAATTAAACCACGAAGCACGATTGAACAACTCGTTCACTTACGACGACCATAAAATAAGTAAGATTCCTCAATTCTGCTTTTTAGTCAGCCACGAATCACTTTGCGGTTTGCAATTTGCAACGCACTCGCCCGCACAAGTCAAGTCACCGTTCTGCTTGGAAAACTGGTTGCTCGTTTCTCCAGCCGATTGCTGATTACTGATGCCACGGTTGACAGACCAACTTGCACTCTACACTGTGCGGGAGGCAAGATGCACTTTGCTCGGCGCACTCCGAAGCGCGAATGCGAATAATGAGTCCGCTGGCGAGTCGAGTGCGGAGAGTGCGAGCATCACCACGGACGGGCACCACCGAATTTCATTTTATGTATTTTATACTCCCTCGTCCACGGAGCTTGTATTTTTAATTTAAAATACAATTTCTCTCAAAATAGCCGTCGTGCCAACAAATGCGGGTGCTTCTGCTTCGCTTGATCTTCATTTTCTTCATACGCGCAGCAGCACGCCGTGCCGCGCCATGGCAGTGCCAGTGCCATGTCATGCAGCTACCCAGCATTAAACATTCAAAGTTTTTCAAGATGTGAGAGACAACTGGCTGGCTGGCTCGACACGGCATGGCAAGGCTTCTGCCATGCCAAATGCCATGCCATGCCTAAACATGAAGGAGATGATGAGGCTCGATGCTATTAATGTGTTTACGAAAGAAAACCAAATGGATCATGTTTATTAGCGATGGCTGCGTCGTATTGTGTTTTGTGTGCTCGGGACGGGATCTTTCCTAATGCGCGTTTCCGTACACAATGTCTTTGAGTCTTTGGTCCACGTCCACACTCGCAGATAGATCGTCTTCTAAAATTATCTTTACAGAGCAATAAAGGCTTGCATGCACAAATTCGCATTCGCAAACTGCAAATGCGCCAACGCAAAACCCGACCCGTGCCAAACAGCAGCACAGAAGCACGAGAGTTCTCTATTTATAAATCTTTCTCGCGAGATGTAATCTCGGCGATTCAAATTCGAATTACAGCGGCCGCTTGACTGTTGCGACCTGTGTCCTGTCTTCCCTTTTATTGCCCTTCATCACGATTCGCGACTGCTTCTTGGACCGAGCCCGAAAATGAAATCAAAACAGTTTGAATTATATTTTTGGATCCGCACTCTGCAGCGCATCAGCTCATTTGCACATTTGCTCTTTGGGAGATGCTTTTTGTCGGCACGGCTTCTTTCGTGCATTCTGCAATTGCACGGAATCTCTCGAAAATTTCTGCTCTTTGTCTGCGGTCTTTCATCGTTCGTAATTTCTTTTACTACGCGATGAATGAGTTACAACGCATTTTGCATTTTGCAGTAGATCGCCATTGCCAGTTTATCATTCGACAAATAAGAAAGTGTGAATGCAGAATATCAGTGAAGAATGTTTGCGGCGGGCGTCAGTGACAAATGATGAGTGTGAAAGACAAAGACAATGCGACTTTGGCATGCATGAGGCAGAGCAAGCATGCTCGTAATTGTGTTAGCACAGAACTTTCTGCAGAGCACTGAAAGATCACCTCGTTTGCATGAATGGATCAAATGACGTTATTTGTCCATTTACACACGCGAAAGCGAGGAGGGAATTCGAAGGAATGCGTCACGAACCGATTTTGCTAAAAATGCAACTTGTCAAGTCAAGCAATAAGTAATAAGCAGCAAGCAGTAAGCAGTGGAGTACTTCTCTCAGGCGATGATAAGATTCCCCAAAGAACAAAGAGAGAAACGTGGAATCAGCAAGAAAGAAATCTGTGCCGAAAACACAAAGGAGCAAGCACTCGCAAGCAAGCAAGTATTAACCATTGTCTAAATATAATCAACACTCAAGAAATTGAGAAAATACTCATGCATGAGCTTTGAGCTGCTGCATGTGTTTAAGTGATTAAGCGATTGAGGGACAGAAAGGTTGATAATTAACCTTTGCCTCAATAATTTATCCGGGTAAGTTGATTTAATGATATTAACCACTGGCATGGCACTGACACTGGCAACAAAGACGAAGGAGCGAGCATGGCAACTTTATGCCATCGCCATGTAATTTTAGGGACTAGATTTCTTGACGTTGGGACACTGCTAATAAATTATGACTCGATTATGATGTTTAGTTACGATTCAGCTACAGCCTTCTGCATTCGGCTTCTGGACCATTTACATATACTTCGAGCCGTGTCGTCGCTTCACTGTTTCTTTCTGTGGTACTCACTTTCTGATTTGGCCCCGTGTAATTGAGTGCAAAGGCACAGGGGTCACAAGTTAACTTATTCTAAAATACGACGACGGCACATGACGTGACTCCTCAACTGTGCAGCCGGCAGGTACCTTTTAACCTTACGAGCTCAAGACTCGCTCCTTCCACTGACTGCCTTCTGCCTTGCCTTGCCTATTCTTTCGTCGTCTCCGAAAGTTGTTCTCATCCAAACCAAATAATAATCTTGTTCATTGACAAAGTCAAGTACCATTGAGAATCAGTGTCCGTTGTCCATGCGGTCCACACCTTGTCAACGTGTTTTTGCATTGTGGTGGGCAGTGGACAGTTTGCAGGTGTGGCAGCTGATTGTCAGTGTCCTTGTCGTTAAATTACCGTCTCGTTCATGTCTCGTACTCGTCTCTGAATTGTAAACACCCTAGATCCAATGCGCTGGTGACAAGTGAATGAAAAGGGCTCCGTGTGGTGTTGCTGATCCAAATCGAGTTTTAAGCATCGTGCTCTTGAGAGATGGTAAGTCGATATGGGTCGGAAGATCTGTTCACACTTGCATACGGAAGCTTTTTAAGATTCATATTCAATTCTAGCCAAGAAGATTAGCTTAGTCGCGCTGAGGGACTGCACACTCGAGGATCCCACAGCTCTGGACAAGTGGTCTCGTGTTGTAGACCATATCGTGCCACAAGCAGCTGACGCTTACGAAATCGAAACGAAATTGGAACACGCAACTTCTGACATCGCAGAAGCAGTGCTTAATACGCTGCAGATATGGCACTCGGCAGGGAAAGGACCCGTGTTGTTGGCAGTTCTGAAGAGGCATGGATTGATAATTCTTGCAGAGAAGATTGAGAAGAGTTTCGCCGAAACCTCAACAGGCTTGCTGGAGCGAGTTCATACGAAAGGCAAACCCAATACATAGGCAATGATTCAAAAAGTCCGGCCGCCTTACGTGTCCCACTCAAGTTTCCTTTTCCGCAGACATTAAGCCGAAACGGATCTCCGAACTTCGCGACCATGTCCTGGAGGACCCGGTGGCCCTGAAGAAGTGGTCCTGCGTCGTGGATAAACTGATCGATTCTGTTGCTGATGCTACAATAATAAAGGCCCCGTGTAAAGGAGCGACTGCGGGGCGCCTCTGCTGATCTTGTGGAGGGTGTCCTTCAGTCCCTGAGAATATGGCATGCCTACGGGAAGAATTGGTCGAGTTGGTGAAAGTATTATGCAAGTTTGTTTGATCCGACTCGCAGGTAAGAACCCGGCCGTAAAGTATGCTACATAGTACAAGGCAATCAGACCCCAATCTTAAACATTATCATATCCCGTCAGCGGAGATCATGAGCAGCTTGGGATTGCGTTTGCGCCATATCCTCAGGCCAAGACCAAGGAAGCCATTGCCAATATGGGCTCCTGCAAAGGGACAAGGCCACATGCGCCCCTAAGGACATCGCCGATGAAGATTGTGGTCCCTAGACGCAGCCCTGTGGACAGCGCATCCACCAGAACCTCCACGCTGACAGCAACACGTCAGAGGTTCATTTAACTACCAAAAGTGTAAATTACAAACTGTAGATCTCAAGAAAACGTATCTTCCTTTTTCAAGGCCAGGGACCAGAACTCTGAAGGAACCGACCCATTCTTCATTTGCCGTGACTTTCCTGTTTCCAGTCCTTCCTCGTACTGCACGCCGTCGAACGATTCCTCGAACTCATCCAGCGGTATCCTTCAGCAGGGTGGAAAAAATGTTCGCCGGAGGCGATATTAACCTACCAGATGAAGTATTCCAGTTTTGATGACACGACCTCCCAACAGCAGCACCAGGTCACTAATCGAATTGGGCCGTATCATCGCTACCAAGATTTGCCAACCCCGACGTTACAAATGACCAGGATCGGGCAACCGTCACGCTGGTCCTACATCAAAGAAAGCTGAAATGGTAAAGGAGCCTGATGGGGCTTGCAGGCCATCATTAGTTCGGATATCCGGCGGCCGCGGTGTTTCGTGGGGGAAAAAAACGATCCTGGTTTCCTCCTCCAACGTATACTACATGGCAACAGTGCTTGGCTAATGTATTTACCAATTCTAACATCATATATGATGTTAGGATTGGTGAACCCAAAATATCCTAAACCTGAAAAAGTCACCGCAAAAGTTGAAGAGTTAGTCAAAAACAAACTTGTAGTATTGATTGGAGGTGACAATGAGAAGGAAAGCTCTTACAATGATTTAATCGCACTAAAACTAGACATGAGTTACATTAATATTTACAACCTTCATTTCCATTTCTTTAAGACAACTAATGAGAAAACTGTTTATTTACCAATGGGCGACGAAGAGCAGGCTTTTGTAATAGAACCGATCAGTTTGGGCAGACTTTGTATGAAATACTTCGATATTGACATTCAGGCAGGGGTTCACGATCCAGAAATTGATGCACTGTACACTGCAAAACTGTTTCAAGAAATTCTACCATTAAATCTGCAACCGGGACTCCAAAGTTTTGTAGAGTTTGATCAAGATAGGAAGTGTGCTTACGAGGAGAGGTACGTTGACTTTGACGATGAGCCCAGGATGCGTGAATTGATGGCGAAGATTAGAGCAGCGCGTACGAAGAGAGCCAAGAAACGACACCATTAAGTTAACTGTATAATAGTTATAATAATTTAACTTTTTGTAAATTAATTAAACCTCCAATTAATTGTAATTTTCATCTGGAATAAACTTGATGATATTAGCGTGTAAAATATGATTGCACGATTACTTGACTGATATGTGAACCCGGAATAAGGAAATTAACTGAGATAAGATCAGCGTATCATTTCGATGACCCGACCCGGGGTCAAGTCCCTCAAGTGTTTGATGAGTTGTTGATTTGATTATGAATGCATTCATTTTTGTTTCTATGGTTATTAAAGCAACATCGCAACAGCTTACTTCTCCTTTCTCATTTGCATGTCTCATCAAGGCTGATCACTGGTCAATTCAAAGTTTCTCCAAAGTCCAGCGCATATTCGTGTTGAAAGCATGCCAGTAAGAGTCCTTCTCATAGTTTTTGACGTGGTGGCCCTCATCGGCGTGATTGTTGGCTTGGCTTTCTTGTTCCCTGGAGGACCAGAGATCACTGTCACCGTAGAAGGAGACTCTGACGAAGTAAGCGGATCTTAGCCTTATGAATTATGACGAGTCAGGAGTCAATCTTCAAAAAAATCAGTCCTCTTTATAAATTTTAGTGGTACAGTGAGCCAGAGTCGGAACCGAAGCCCCGGCTACCCAAGTGCGTAAAGGTGGGGCAAGACTCCATATTCCCGATGCGCTGGGCGTGGACTATTGCACAGGTACGCGGAAGAGATCAGGATCACAGTACAGACGAATTGGAGCATGTTTGTTGGCGTGTATTGACTTGAGTTAATTCTGAAGGGTCACGCGGAAACACTCGTCTCCCACGCTACGCTGAATATGTGCTCACCGAAGAACTTGACGAGCTTCGTCGCATCGTACCAGCGGCCATTAGGAGCTCAGTTCCGATTATTCGCGCCGAGTGGCTCATACAGACAATCATTTCTGGGTTGAAAAGGAATCTTCTCCCCTACCCAACGTACACGTGGTCAGGCGCAAGAATGATTGGTGTGGGAGCAGTGCCAATTGCGCCAAGCAGTTGAGATGAATGCAAATTGAACATAACTGAATGACCAGTGTCAGAACTTGCAATCTACTCACGTTTTGTTATGATACATTAGTGCTGCTGCTGCTGTTGAGGAAAGTTTCCAAGAGGGTTAACACGATGAGCCAATGTGGTGGGAAACGGTGAGGAGCACGGGGTCAACGCCAGCCCTATGGTGTATTACATTGTGGAACACTTTTCTAATGAATTCATCTTGATTCTAAAAGTTACTCGTTCTGTTCATCTTGCAGAATAAATTTTGGAAGACGGATTGACCCGATCAAATTGACCTAAATTGGTAACTGAAATATTTACTACAAATTCATCATTACAATTCAAAGTGCCAAATAAAATCACGAATCAGTGGAAGAAAATAATGTCGGGATGTGCTTTTCAACTTGGATTCAGTTTTATTCAACTCCTGCACCATATATAAATACATCATATATGTGTCTCGATATTACAGTCGTACGTACTTGGTTTTCAAAATTTTATGCCGAATGCATACGTGAACGTTATACGGTTCAAGTGACGCGTAAGCGACGTAAATTTTCTAACCGTTTCGTATGTGCACTTTTACGTAGAATTAAGCACAGAGCAATCTTGTTTACTCATTTTGCTTGTCTTGCCATTTGCTTGGACTTCAAACACGTACTAACTCGCCTACTATTACAAGTTCAGTAAATTTGGGTTGCCATTATTATTAGTTATTATTATAATGTCAAATTCACGTAATTTTACTTGTATAATAATAAATAACAATAAATTCAACTCAGTCAAGTTAAATATATCGTAGAAGTTACATTATGTCTTCAAGTCGTATCCTACAATTCTCGAATCAACGACGTGGGTTCGCGATCTTTCTGTTGAACCGACACGCCATGTTTGTTGTGTTCGGTGGTTTTCTTTAAATGTTGGCCGACATGGCGGCCTTTTTTCCTGTACGCATGCAGTCCACTTTGTATTTTCCGGTCAAGTCTTTCCGTTGGATCTTTATAATTTTGCCTATTTTGCGTTTTCTTAAGTACAGTAATCAGTTTGCCTGCATTCACCTACCCAGCTTAGGGTTCTTTAAATATGACAAAGATGAAAGAATACAAGACGAACGGAAGGAGGTTCAGGTCAAGAATTTAAAAGAAACGATTCAAACACTGACTAACATTTGAGCTACAGAATTCGAAATGAAGTGAAAAGGATTTCAGGTAAGGAAATAGTCAAGACTGCGAGGAAACTATCAACCGTGACGACACAAGTAACAAATGGAGAAGGGAGGTAAATATAAATAGACGAATAAAACTAAGGAATTTTTAACTACAAGTTATCAACAACATAAATTCGAATTCACAACGCAATGTTAACAGTATTTAAATTAGTGGCACTACAAGGAATTAAGATACAAATTATCCACGTCAAATTCAAACAAAACACTTCATATTCAGTTTTCTTGTAGGTATAAAAATAAGTTCGAAATCGACTCTACCGCTTTCATAGAACACAAAATTGCTTCTACGTTAAATAAAACTACATCAGTTTATTCATCAAACTGTACCTCCTGTTCCGGTATGAAATTAGTTTCCAAAGTCATGGTCTTCAATTGCGTACTACACAGAAGAAAATTGGAACACCAAACAAAAAGGAACGCTTCAAAGAAGAAATCGAATCGTTATTGTTCTGGGTTAAAGTCTTTCCGAATTCATTTCTAAATTCCAATTGAGCAAAAATAAGTACAACGAACCTAAGTTTCAAAGAGATAAACTTGTTCTCGATTTGTGTTAAAGATAACGTAAAGATTAAGTTTAAGGTACTACGTTGCTTTCTAGATCGACAATTGCTAAGAGAGACGTGCTAATTGGCTAAAGGGGCAGCGTTAACGTACGGGAATTTTGAAACAGGAGTGTAAGTCTAAAATATAAATAAAACTCAAATCTTACAGTAAATTAAAGATTAATCTCTAAATTTTCAAACAAAATCCACTCAGTGCAGGATTCATCAACTAACAAAAAACGAGCCCAATCAGGCCAAAGTCAATTTACTTCGCCGATTTATTTAAGACGGTCTATTTTTAAAACGCAAACCGAACCACTGATTTTGTTTTTCCATGATAATTGAGTCCAATCTCACATAATAATTGAACTCCTACATTTTTCTACGGCGTGAGATTTTACAAGTACTGCAATGAATGAATGATTCTATCGGCTGCTTTGGCAGAATATTACGCTGGAAGATGTACTGAAATTACTCTGGCTTGCCGGAGTTTCCAAAGTTGGAGAACGCGTTTGTCCATCCGGGAGAATCGCCTTGATTCCAAATGTCTGTCTTGAATGGGTTGAACCCAAGTCCAGCCTGCGAAGAGACAACGTTGTCACTTACGCACTTAAAGACAGGTCAACACATGGGCCTAAACTTACCTCCACCTCTCGTTGACTCTGGGCCACGTCCTGTGGTGCTCGAATGTGTGTGTCCGCGAATCCAAGTCCAGAAGAAGCTGTTGCCGATGAATGTGCGACAAACGGTGGTGTGCTGTTGATGCGAGCTCTGTTGCCCGATCCGACTGCCAAAGCTTCCACGCTCAGTGGCGATGATTTCTCCTCAGCACGGCCCCATTTGTGCTCCGAACCAAGTGTTGGCCAGGTCAGTTCATTTGTTGCAGATCTCTCACCGCTTGCACTCCTGGTCCATGTTCCAGATTCGGTGGCAGCCATCGATGTCGGTGGCCAGCCAAAACTTCCAGCGTCTTCAGCAACAGGGCCCATCTGTTCCATAGCTTGTTGGTGCATGTGGCTCGGCTTGACCTGTGAATGTTGGTTGTCAAATCCGCCACCATATCCATGACCATAGTTTGAATTTCCAGATCCTGTTGGGAGAACAGTGTTTTGTTGAATATTCAGAAGTAACGAACCTATAACGAATTAAAACAATCTATAAAATGTTTACCAGTTGCCATTGAATGCAAACGGCTTGCTGGCTCAGATCTCTGTCGAAGCAAGTGATTATGCTGTGCTGGTTGGTATTGGCCAGTAGTTTGGTTGTAGTAAGCAAACTGAACAGGTGAACATCGCTGGATTCCTGGTTGCGCAGCAGGCGTGCCATCGTTCTCAAAGTTGGTTGAGTAAGCTGGTTGTTGTGGCTTCCAAAGGCCCGTAAGCATTTCGTTCAACTGGGCAGAGTCTGAGGGTCTGTTGTATCCTGAAGTCGACGAATGAAACGTGTTTGCTGTGGGCGACGCTCTTTGCGCTGAATTGACACTTGAAGGCGTCTGATTCGAGTACATGTTTCCAGCTGACGTTGACGCCGGAGCATTTCCAGATGGTCGAAAGTAGTTTTGTCTGTTCATTTGAAAGCCTGTGTTTGCACCCGCCATCGAGACGATGGGATTAGTGGTTTGGGCGCTTGTCGTAGGCACGTTGCTGACGTCAGAGCATATCTTGCGTTTCCAGAAGTCGTAGCCGTTGTCGACGATTTCGTTTCCCCAAGTGCTGTTCAAGTAAGGAATGCTGTTGTTGTATTGATCGACTGGATTCATGTTAGTCTGGTGCATGTTGCCCAAACTCAGTGTCGGTCCTTGCGAAGCCATAAAGGATTCCGGAAGGTAACCAGCCTGATTAAGTGGGGGAGCGTAGGCAGGGAAGCCCATGCTTGCATTCCCGTCGCCAGATGGATTACGTAAGTTGGGCGGACGTTCTCCGATAACGCCAACAGGTTTGGGCGGCTGGTGCGGTGGCTTCGAGACGACTGCTCCAGTGTTGGCTTCAAATGTTCCAGTTTGTCCACTCAGCTGCTTAGCTTTTGTGAGATACGACGGTTGTTGGTACGGCTTTGCCATTTGTTGCTGGTATGACACTGTCGGTGGAGACTTTTGTCCACTTGCGTTTGGCCCGTACTGACGAGATCCCGTGACCGGTGTAGGAGCCACCATGTTCGACCTGTTGCCAGACTTCTGCTCCGTGATGGAAGATCGCTCACTTAACCCACTGTACGGTCTTGGCGTGTCCCATGCAGATGACAACTCCTGCTTTGGTGATAGACTCCCTGTTTTAAGCAGAATAGGGAAATTAACTAAAAATAATCAGGACAATCAGATCCCAGATTAAACAGAATGAGAAATTAACTAAAGTCAGTACAAATTAAAAATCTACTTATGTTAAAATGTATAAATGCAAAGCCGAATCTGTTGCGGAATTCGCTCGCCGTTTCTTCGCGCCAGACGTAGTACGTGCGGCGACAAAGAAAGAAACAACAGCACGCACTTCTTGTTGTAACAGGAATTGTCAGAAATTGGAAATGTTCTCCGTTTAAAAAATAAAACTCAGACGCCCCGGCGCGGCTGTTCTTAGATGGCTCTTAGAAGTGCAAGGGGCACGCTACACATGCAGAAACAAATGATACAGACAAAGTCACAAGGCACGTCTGCGCAATTCTGATTATGGAAAGGGAAACTGTGGACTGAATGAACTGAAATGGGATTGAATCAACTAGTTCAGCCTCATAAAAAATCAATCAATGCTTTACCTCGGCTCCCCGAGCTGGAAGATCCGCTGAGTTCCTTCTTCTTTTGCCAGCCACCTTCCTTGTGTCCAAAATCATCAATTGCTTTCGGAAGACCAACCACGACGTTTGCATTTTTGTTGGAATTTGCCTGATTTGAGTTGGCCTTGGCGTTATTCTTCCAGCTTTTGCCCTTCCCCTTCATATTCCACGTTTCATAGCCGCTTGTGTTGCTGCCCTGCTCGCTTCCGCTTTCATTGCTCTTTCCGCTCATCTTTCTTTCCTTCTCGTTGGGTTCCGCCAGAATTGAACTGAGTTCTTCGCTGTTGGAGCTTTCCGTTGTGGTGGACGACGTCTCTTCCTCGGCCTTTGGTGAGGGCGAAGGCGGCAATGACGCCGACGGCGAATCGTTCAGAACAGGTGATGCGTTCATTTTTGAGTTATTTCTACGTTGCTGATTCCTCTGCTTTCTCCTACGCTTGCTATTATTGTTCTGCCGATTGTTCTGGTTGTTGTTGTTCGGGGTCTGCTTTTCCGGGGCAGGAGGCGGTTTTTCTGTTTCCACCGACGGAGTCACAGGTCGAGCACTCACTTGGGTGGTATTCGGGCTGCTGCTGGTCTCGTTTGTGGCTGCAGTTGGTGTCGGTTTGGAAGCAGTCTGTTCTTGTTTGTCTTGCTTCGACTTTGGATAAGTGTTGGCGTTCGCAATTGCTTCTGCCTGTGGTGAGTTGTTATGTGTGCTGGCAGGTTTGGGTTCAGCTGCTGTCTTAACCGGATTCACCTTTTCGGTCGGGCTGTGGTTCAAATTCAATTCGGTCGGGATGTTGTTATTCATTTTGTTCTTCTTCCGATTCCGAACGCTGTTGTTGGTAGAATTGTTGACGTGGTTTGCCACCGCGCCTGCTCCTGCAGGTGATGCGCTTGCAATAGGGACGGTAGTCGACTGAGTTGAGGGTTCGGTTGAAGACGAAGCCTTCGTATTCTCCATCCGGTTGGCCGGAGGAGGCGAGGTGGAGGCCTGTGGCGACTCTCCTTTGCTAGCTTGGCTTGCTTGCTGTTGAGTTTGGTTCCGCTTGAACCGGTTCTCGACCTTCTCGTACACTTCCTTCAGATCTAGCTTGCAAGTGCCCCTCAAGTCGACTGCAAATAACAAGAAAACCTTTAGCGCCTTGCCTGCTGGGATTCGAGAGTAATAAATACTTGGTGCTCACTGTATCGAACTTTAAACTCGCCCCACATCAATACAACAAATTTAACGATTTTACCAAACACCAAACTCAAACTGATATAAACAACGATCGCGGTAAGTCTTAGCAAGTTGTGAAAGAAAACTAGGGACAAAACAAGAATGGCCAGAATTAACCATTCACCGTTCACATTACTCTTCTTCGTCGCTTATCGCTGAAACTTGGACATAAAGACTTTAGTGACTTCTAAAGTGCAATTGCAATTCGGTAGCTGGTTAGTTACACACTAGGCCAAACATCGTTAGTGTCTACGTGCTATTGCTGATGGTTAGGGAAAACAATTGTGTGCTCAGCAGCTACATCATTACGTACGCAACAATGCTACAGGCTCTAACACACACGCATGGGCAAGCTCAGTCAGAAGGCACTTACCGTCGTCCTCAGGCACGACCCGGACCGTGGCAAGCACAGTGCCAGAAACAATTGCTGATGCTTCAACGTAGCCCATTATGACAGCGGCGGCCGTGGCCACCACAAATCCTCCAAAGATCAAGTACTTGAGGAGAGTTTCCCACGGCGGACGAGGGAGGGCCTCAGTGCAGATCGGCAGCATTGAATTGGGCACCATTCCGGCTAGCGTGAAGTTAAAGTACTGCGGAAGATGGAAGAAAGCACCAATTGCACTCGATCGTGGTCATCAAGATGAATAAATTCAAATATTCAGAGGTTTTACTACAACGTACCATTCCATTGGCATCAGTCAGTCGAAGATTCTGTATGATCTTGGACATGGTGAAATCGGGCGAGAAAGCAATGTCCAAGGAATGAGTCTGATTGGGAAGCAGACTGAACGGCTGGCAGTTCAGAATGCGGTAGCCGAAACCCTCGCAGAAGTCCTCTTCAGCCGGTGGCACTTCGTCGTAAAGCCAGTACATCCAGTAGGAATCCTGCGCCGGGAAAATGTCCATGTGCTTAATGTGCAGTGGGATTTCTCCAATGTTGCGTGCTACGAAGGATCGTCTGACTGTCAGCTGCGGAGGCTGAGAAGGCTTGGTCATGGTTCCTTCGCCTGAAATTGAGAACGAGATTAGCACACACCTCTTCGCATTGCGTTTCTGTAGTTATTCGGTAACTCACGATGGTTACAACCCTGTAGCAGTCTCTCCGTAATTTGAAATTGCAACGATGCTCCGCTCAGGCCATTACCCAAAGTGATCTGACCCGTACCAGCTCGACCCTTCAACCAGGTGGTTTCAATTCCCGTCAGATTATTTCTGGTTTCGAAATAATGAACACATGGTCAGCAGTGATTACTTGGAACTGGACTTTGGTTTATGGACCTCATTTTCTTACCGTAACAGCAGCATTGTTGACGCCATTTCTTTCGAATTCGGCTTGAACTTGATTCTGAGATTGAATTTTGCTCCTGCGGGTAGAAGAAACACTACTCCGGGAAGATAGAAAGCAACAATGTCCAGTAAGTTCGATACAGTCTGTCTTTGGTGCTGGGTAAATATTGCGGAACTTTCATTCGCATGACTAGAAGACCCCACACCATCGATGGAGAATACTTTGGGCAAAACAACAGCATTCCATTAGACCAATGAGTGCATGTTCTGGAGGCAGTGTGGCAAGGATAGGTCAATTCATACCTGAGTTGCCTTCCGTTAAATTCCCCACTACGCTGTGGCCCTGAATAAACTGGGACCAGAGCGGCCCGTAATCGTTGGCCAGGACCGCCTGCACGAGCAGAGGAGAGGTGGATGGATTTGTGATAGGAATATCCATCACGCTCTCGTTCCCAAGTGCCGTTAGTGGGAAAGTGGTCGACTTGTTTGAGGTAAGTCGCGGCCAAGTGTATGTGACGCGAGTCTTGACTTTGTAGCCGGACCCTTGAGTGGCAGCTGTTGTCTCAACCCAAAGGGAAACATTTGAAACTGAAATGGGCGAAGAAACGTAATTCATAACATTAACATCGTAACCGTGGTTCATGAACGGGTTAAAATGAAGTTAAAAGTACTCACATGAAGCGTTTTTGACTTGGTCGTAGCGTTTCTGAAGTCTTCTTAGTATTTGCCAATCAGTCTCACCGGTGTCCCAACTCACATTCATTCCACTCACCCACGAACGGCCAACTGAAGTAGGAAGCAATAATTAATGTTATGTCAAGGGCTTAATTTTTCATGTTATTGAGCGTTTCTGTGCTTGGCACAACTTACTCGATGAGTCCGCATTGAATCCCGAGTAGCATTCGGAGCTGCATAGCTTGCTAGCATCAAAATAGACTTTTCCCACGTAATTTCTGCCGTTGGGAGAAATTTCTGGGTACTCGTCTTGTGAATTGGCTGTGAACCACACGGGGGAATTCGGAGGGACTGAAATTCCACGCACGTTCATTGTGACATTGAGTGTTGATGTTAAATGCAACTTTTCGCTTGAGATCTTTCCCTGAAATTCCAAAATATTCGTGATTCGTCGTACTGAAGCTTCGTACACATCGGCAAAGAGAGGCTCTCAGACTAAGTTACTTACCGGAAACGTCTTATCGAACGTTAGCACGTCGGAACGAATGGCACCCTTCCAAACTGAGAAGTAGAATGGAACGCGGATCGTTTGATTATGATCAGTGGTTACTACAGCCTCTGACCAAAATTCGCCTTCCGCGTTTGGACGACGAACTTCAACCGAGAAAACAGCCATGTGCTTCGGCTGCAAGAAAAGCTGCAACGGAAAGATCATGCATATTGTAGGTTCAGTCTCACCGTATCATACATTGACATCTTTACAAGGTAATTTAGTATGTAGGGCAATTACCGATTTCTTCAGATTATCGTAGTCGTGGATTCTTGAAAGATCTTCTCTTTTGCCTCTCTGCATTCCCACCAACTCAAGTGAGCAGGACGAGCAGTTGGTTATCCACGATTTTAACCGAATTTCCACCGGGTTAAGGTTATCAACGGAAAAGTACTCCACGTGGGTTGACAGTAGCTCGATGCGGCCGAAATCTACTCTCTCCTCGTCCATCGTGTGCTAAGAATTGCAGAAATAAAGCAAAAATCAGTAATAGCAAATATTTAGTTTCTTAATAAATGGCTGCTGCAGTGTTTTGGCTTACCAAATTCAACTTCCCGTCGTAGCACGTCAGCGGTAGTTTCAGGTCCGTGATGTTACTTTTCACCGTCAACTCCACAGGAGTTCGAGATTCACACAGTTCGACTTTCTTGTGCACCCGCACAGTGAAGATATCTTTGCACTCGCCAGGCGAAATGACATGGGTTTGGTTGAGTCTCTCAATGTTGACAATTTCCGGATGGCTCACGCTGACGTCATAAATGACCGCCGCTGATGGAAAGGTGTTGCGAACGCTACACACGCAAATTATGTAGTTTATGTTTAATTCCAGGAGATTAACTTATTAACTAAGTAAATTGTGACTTTTGAAGGTGAATTACCTGAAATTCCTTGGAGGAATTTGATTTGCCTTCACAAAGAACCCGAGGTCCGACGAGTTGTACTCAAGCTGCCCGTGGAGAAAGTTTGTGCGAAACGGCACGGAAAGGAAGTCGCCGCTGTCGCTCTTGATTTCAATGTAGCCATGCGCTTCTTTCAGACTACGAACTTGCGATGCTGTGAAAGGAAAATACAGTATGTTCATAACGTTCGAATCTTCACCTTCAATGTGATAGTCAACGTAAATGGAAAAATACTCACGATCAAACGTGACAAGTGCGATGACTGTCAATATGCTGATGTCAGGATCCAGACTCAGCGGACGAAACTCGATTTTGACAGCAGGGTTTCCAATTCCCCTCACTGCGACTGACTGCAATGTGCAGAAATAAGTTTTTAAGTTTAGAATGCAACTTGTCACATGATAATTGTCACCAGTTGCTATTTTACCTGAATGTTGACTGCTATCCCACGAGCGTTAATGAGAGATAAGCTCAAGGTTTTGGGTTTATCGGATTTCACCATGAGCCCAAAGTCAAGACAGTCCTGTGACGAGTAAATTCCTGGCGTCTCAGTCACCTGAACTTCCACCGGGACTAGGAGATATTCGGGCGATGGTATCGAGCTGCTATTCACTCGAATCCTAAGCAAATTTCATGAAGCGTGTTACAATCCCATCGTTTGGACAAACCTATGAATTCTATAAAGGCCGAGCAGCGTACTTGATGTATCCCGTGTGGTTCCCTTCAATCTTCCCTTGAAAAGTCCCCTTCATCAAGGACTTTGTCTCGAAGGGGTCGACGGTCCAGGCGAGACCTGCCCCATCTTCTGGTACCCCATCGGGGAGACTGAGATTAAACTCTGAATCACTGGACAGCATCTCCACCACTTGGATTGGGGCGCCGTGTGGATTATGAATTGTTATGACCGGTTCATAACTCCCGTTGATTGGAATTCTAGCTCCTACCAATGGCTTCAGTCTATAAGGATTAGGCAACCCATATCCTTGCACCTGTAACACAAAAAATGCTGTCATGCAATCTCTCGAATTACATAGCAATGACTATGAGTCATCATACAGTGAAAATTTAAGCAGCGCTCGACACTTACCCGAAATTTGAACAATCCTTTGGACGTGTGGATGTACAAATTGGACTCGATCAGTCCTTCAATACGACTTAGAAACACGATTTCAAACGTCGTATTACCACCAGGTGAAATATTCTGAATGAAGATGCAAGATAATGCATTAATTCGATTCATCTAGCCTTTAGTGCATGCATAGGATTTTCAACTTACCTTGTCGGCAAAGAATGACGAGTGAAAATGAATGGTACTACCAGAAATAGAGATCAATTTGACATTCTCATCATTCAGTCGATTTTCAACTCTGACTAAACCCAACTGAGGAATACCCACCGGGCTACAAAAGAGGGAAACCAAAATTAATATACGATTGACAAATAATTACGTGGAATTATTGAAAACGCTGCGCGAAGTGTGATACGCATCATCTATTCGATAATAATCTGAAAAGATGACGAAAGAATCAGATGAACAGACGATGAATAAAGAAAATTTAGCACTTTCCATCGTTTTCGTATTTCATTGGCCGCACTCCCGCTTTCTTTTTTCGATCCGAAGTGCAATGTTAAACGCATACTTATTACGGGACTCATGACAACTTCAACTTTCTCAACTCACGACGATTGCGAGTACTTCATCTCATCATTTTATTACTTCATTGCGTGTCTATGCATGCTCGCGACTGTGTTTGCACGCCTCATATGACAACTGGGAACACCAATTAATTGAATTAATGCTCATCTCAGAAAGTTCTGAGGAACCCGTCTTCTTAATTCGATAATGACAGGGTGGCTTGTTTCTTTGCTTGCTCTGCAGCATCAATATTGTAAACCTTGAAATTTTAAATATGGGACATGATTGGCTGGGTTTGGATTGTGCTGTCATTGTGCAAGATGAATTCAACCACTCATCAGATTGTCACCGTGCCGTATACCAAAATCATGTCTGTTTTCGGCAAATGGCAAATACTTTCACGTACTCATTTCTCATGCAGCAAAACTATAAACCTGGCTTTCTAATTGTTTGTCGTTGTCGTGCCCGTGCCGTAGCGCTTAATTATAGCTGCCATGCGGCACCGAGCACCAGACATCATGGCATCATCCGTGTAGCCAAGACACAGATAGTCTTACGCCTCCGCCGTGGGCCCTGTCTGTTTCTTGTCATAATTTGAGGAAGGAGACGAAGAACAATATCGTCCTTAGTCCTATTATTGCATGGCGTGTCGTGTCGTGTCGCACGTGAAGTTAGCAAGGAGAAAGGAGAAAGGAGAATGCGACACAAATGTCTAAGTTCTCATCTCAGGTGCGAAACAATTCATGTTATTATTGGGCAACAACGTCCGTCGGGCAGACACAACAAAAAACAAAAATAAACCCTTTTTCTCATTCAATTTTCTGGCCAGGGTCTCAAAATGCAAATGGCAATCAAATCTGCGAAATGGTTAACGAAGGGTGAAGTAGCGACTGCATTACTGAATTGATTGTTTAATCTGCTCCGCTAAATTCTATTTTCAAGGGTTGTCGAACAAAGATCTTCCCGAAGGCTGCACGGAGGAGTCGAATTTAGCATATTAATTAACTCCTGAAGTCGTGTACGCGATTTATATTTCTTTTCAATTTCATTTCGAGTCTGTTATAAATTTTGCTCAGGAATTTCGCGGTGCAGCTTTGGCTTTTGTAACACGGCCCTTGAACCGTAGCTAATTAATTCAAGCCAATTTCCATAAATCTTAAAAAGCAAAAGGCAAACATGAGAGACCAGTAAGAAGCAGGGGCTTGGCCTCTTTCAGATACCAAGCTAGGACGAGGACCTTGAGTTGGTTTCTTCAGCCCCTACTCTCGGAAGCTCTTTAAAGTGCAGACCTTTAATACTCTAAAAGGTAGAACCAATGAAAGGGCTGTTTTTATGGCAGATGATGAGAGAATATTTTTAGCAACAGGTGCGGTCGTAAAAATCTGTGTTTATCCCACCAGCTTTCAGGTATTGTGCAATAATACTGCTTGCTACGTGTAAGCTTGCCCCGTCGACTGGATGACGATATCGAGGAAAACTAATGACGAGGTCACAAAACTAATTTAAATTTGTAGGAAATGCACGGAAACATGAAGCTTTCGCTGCGAATCGAGAGCTGTTGACCGATTTAGTCAATTTTGTGTGTTCCCCAATTAATTTGCGCTTTTCTTTCCAAATTGGAGAATCTTGCATGTATGCTTATGCCTGTGTCTCACAGTCTCACTTTCAGGGTATTTGTATATGAATGTTGGTTTTCTGTGGTACACTCTTGCAGAGCCTGTATTCTTCGTAAACATCAAAACACGAATTGGCGAGACGAGGGAGTAACATGGTGTCAACGAAGGTGGTGGTTAAACTTTGCTACGAATCAAAAAAAGTCTCACGGCTAAAATGCCCACTTCAAGGCGGCGACCACGCGCTCTGGCTCTCATGATTGATAACATAACAAAAATGAGAATCAAGGAAAAGAATGCTTTTACAGTATTTACAAAAAAGAAAGATTAAAAAGAGTGTGCGAATTGTGTGAAATTAGAAAGTGAGTTATAAAGCGATACAAAAGAGAAGGATGTCATTTTTTTTTGGAAATTATGCATATTTTCAATAATGCTACGAATTGATTTTTGTACGCATGGTATTTGTCGTCGTCTAGTTTATTTCCATATACGTTTGGTCCACTTTGTTCCAAATTCCAATCAGTTTTTCTAGGGAGTCATCAATTTTGTTTCAATTCGCCCCAACTTGAAGCAAGTGCAGGTGCCTTGGCTGCTTGCATGCATTCAATTTACCAGCATTCTTTAGCCTCAACTCCCGACTTGTGGCTCATCCATCATGCACGTTAAAAAGCTTAGAATTTTATACTTGTGTTATTAAAGAATATTTGAAGACTCAGCAAATTGGAATATGCGGAACCGTTTCATATTTCACGCCTCATGTGGAAAAACAAGTGTCCAAGCTCAAATTCCTAAGTGAGATTAGCCAGGTTAATGCCTGTTTCGACCAAATTCACAGAAACGCTTCCTGGTTTTTTTAAGGGTCAAATGTCTAAATTTGTGTTCTTAGTGACTTCGCTGGTGACTTCTTAGCGACTGGCCTGGCCTAAACCGCGACAGGGCAATGCACGCCATAAATTCGGGGAAATGTGAGACAGGCCGCAGAGGGCGGGCAAACGGCAAAAGCAAGACAATTTGGAGTAATTTCATGATTTCGTCAGAAATTTTCTTGGAAATTAGCAAGCAAGAGTCTAACGCCACGAATTCCTGGCATGGTTATCGTACATATCGGTACAATGGTTGGAAGTGCTTGAATGATAAGCTACCGAGTAGTGAATTAGTGAATATGATAAGAAGCGTTCGATTCGATACCATAAAAGGAAATTTTAGCGAACGCTTGTGTTATGCAGCGTGAACTTATTAACAAGAGATAAGGTGATGCTATGATGATTGATTGATGATTCTCACCACAGGTTAGATGCAAGGCTACTCAAGCACGTGTGTGAATGCAATGCGATTTCGTTCATCTTTTGTGAAGGGAAAGCAATTACGGCTGTCTGCACTTGCGGTAAAGAAAAAGTAGAAAGCGACAAGTTAACTCACCATTCCTTGAAATTAAGGGAGTTGGGATGAAAAGATAAAATGCTATTCTCAGATGTTAACACCTGCTGATTAGGATCGCCACCGAAGTACCTGGAATAGAAAGGGTTTAAAGCATGAAAATCAATCGCATCTCACTCTTTCTTTCACTGCAATTATTCATTTCAATCAAAAGCGACAAAGAAAAAGAAATTACTTACTTGATGACTTTTGCCGCATTAGCTGATGACGACGCGTCAGCGAGCAAGCGAACCTCATCTTCCTCGTATGCAAGTTCTTTCCGGAAAAGAATCAAAAGCTTCAATAAACATTCAATTGGGTACGTCATTTTTACGATATTACGGCGACGCGCACGGATTTGTAGAAGTGAATTTGCTTTTTTGAAGGAGGGGAAGGTCGAAGAGCAGAAGGTCGGAAGATGGAATTTGGAATTTTAAGGGGAGGAATTTGGGCTTGCAAGCCGCGATGTTAAAACTTGAAAAAGGACTTTACGGTGTTTAAATTAGTCCTGATTTGTTTCGAAAAAAGAAAACGACAAGGGTTGGTTTTTAAATTTCGAGATTCTCGGAAGGCTAGACCTGAAGGCTGAGATGGAAAACTTTAGGAGAAGGCACGTCAAACGACAAACGCAAACGAACGACGAGAGTAGAATGTCTGAATTAGTCAGGAGGTCGAAAGAAAGTGACACTCCAACGTCGATGTCGCCCTGATTTTATGCAAGACACAGTTCGAAAAGAGTAGTAAACTAGACAGGGAACGAGTAGATGGGCTCAGGCTTTAGTAAAGAAGCCCATTAAAGAAACATCACACATGTTTAGCCACGCGGATGCTGAGACTATACCAAATGTTGGTGGATGGTCCTGGTTGCAGGCGGCTGAGTCTCAGCCTAGTATCAGCCTGTGGCATGCACGCAATTCGCCGTTTACCCGCAATCCAAATGTGTAACCAAGATGCTTGGTGCATGTGTGATACGATTTGGATCTCGAATCCGAAGGGGGTGACTTTCTTTCTCTGCCATCCTCGATGTGCATTTGCGTTTACACTAAGCGTTTGGCATTTACATCCCCACATGTGTGTGCAAAAAGGACAATGGGGAAAATGGTCGCGATTTCAGGCGTGAAACCTGTAACGAGCTGTGTCCATACCGAACAGCCAAATCATGACCGTTCTTACACATCCCAGAACAAATGCATGAAAACATGCAGTTGCAGTGAGAAAATTGCTGAATTGAATCGTGAAGTAAAGAGTTTTGACTTCTGATCCTGTCTCAAGATTTCTCAAATTTGAAAACAGTCAGTCAGAGATACTCCGCGGCAATTAAAATTACAGTTCACAAATACAGACCCAAGCCTGAACTCAATCTCACAGTAACGGTTCAAACAGGAAGTGCACCATGAAAGTGATGAAGATGCATTAATTACATTTAGAATACGGGTCAAGAGACTAAGAAACGGCTCATTCGGTGGACATGAATTTCAGGACCTCCCTTTGCTGGTTCTCATTTTGAAAGTCGTCACTACCTGGGAATGTTCTCAGTGCTTCGTGCAGCCCAACCGCCAAATGCGAAGCAGCGATGAGCGAAGAGAAGAAGCCAATAAAAATTAAAAAATTGAATAGGCAATTACCATTCATACTATTTTGTAATAACGTGCAAAGATGCCAAACGCCAGGTCGGGCCAGCCTCCGCACCGACGACGACCACGGCGGTGTTCAAGACGTCAGCCATCCTCATTTACTCGGTACTTAACCACATCAGCCCGTGCGCGTAAAAGTAAAAGAGTACCAAAAAACGAACAGGAACGCATGCAGAAACGAGGAACTAATAAAACGAAAATTAGAATTGGAGTTATCCGAGCTTGAATTTTATTTTCGAAAGTCGTAAACTCAAACTGCGAGTATGAACGTCGGCGTGCCTTGTGCTCTGCACCGCACCTGGCTCGAGGCTCAGTTCGATCCACCAAAATAACAGTAACTTGGGGTTTTAATTTCTTGCTTATTAGTTTACGCGTCTTGCATTCAGGATTAATTTTAATTCTGCACTGTCATATTTGGAGTTGCCATTGCAAAACTGCCGTAAAGGAATTCAGGGCATGTGCAAAATTAGACAATTATTTATATTATTGTATTAGGTTGCGATGGTTTCGACATCAGAGTTCGATTTTAACGTAAGCTCATAAAACAAATGCACGTCAAGAAATTAATTGAAAAATTCACACTCAAAGGAAAAGAATGCAGATGGTTGGAACCAGCAATGGAACAATGAACAAGGCTGCCAATTCTCAGCTGTGTTAATCTGTAGCATCAAACCCGGGTCCATGAATAACTGGGCGAGGATGGCAAGGAATCCATAACCACATTAGCAAAACAGACCCGACAATTTGCGAATGCTAATGTAGGGTCGTAAAAACTTCCCGCACTGAACCCCACCTTTGAAGCTAAGAGGAATGGTTTCTCGTTCGTCCTCTGCGATGAGAAAGTCTATTCACTCTTAACTTTTTGCAAGCGAGTACCTCATTTTGCACAGATCATAAAGTTTGCCTCATCTGGCGTCGCATGTGTGCCTTTCTCTTGTCTTTATTGTGCTTGGCTTGGTGCAGTTCATCTTGCTCGACCATATATAATTAAATGCTATCTTGCCTTCTTTTGCGGTGGTGCAACTCCAATTTTACGATTACTGGCATGCTACAAATGACTGTCAGTCGGAGACGACTTGCTAAAACCTTCCTTTGAGGAATACGAGTTTGAATTTGCCGACACACAACCTTGACGAGCCAGGGAGTCGGGTCATTCGATGTCATCTTACGGGGAAAACTGTAATGAAAATAAAATTCAGTCTCCTACTCCGACGGACGCTAAAACAGGACCATTAAATGTGCCATGAATGACTGCATATTATGTCCTGATGCAAAAACCATTGCCCATTTGCTGTTTTTTATGTGTCATTGTTGAGTTGCGAAATATCCAAAAGGGGAATGTGAATCTGCGAGCGACGCGTTGCCGAGCGAAAAAGTTCAATAATCCTCAATCGGGGACGAAATGCTTATTAAACTGAGCTGCATGTTTTGTAGCGGAGTGCAGAACTGACGTCTCTTAATCTCCGTACTGGTAAAAGTCGTAAAAAAGAAACTAAAAAAGGAACAAAGTTCCTGAATTACCATTTGCTATTCCACATTCATCATATTCGTGCCTCGCACACAAGTGGTAATAGTAACCTGTGCAGTAATGGGGTGGCCTGGCAAAAGAGGTAAAAATAGTTTGATGAACTCAATTCATTCGGTTTAGTCGTTCAGCGTCTGTCTTCCTCGATCTGCTGCGGAGGAGCAGCACAGCGCCTTGCTGTGGCTGCGAGGGATGGAGCAGTTGGAATCGGGTTAATTTGCACAAAGTAGGAACAAAACGACATGTGAATTAAAATTTCAAACTCCAAATTACGTTTGTATGAATTTGAAACGCGTAAACCCCAAAAAGACACAAATTATGAGGTTGAGAGGCGAACATAAACCGCTTTCACCTGAGAGATATGCGACAAAAATTTGTTGTGCGTACGCTTTTAAAGTAAGGCTCTACCAAACGATTCTTTGTGATCGTATCCAACCTCAGGCAGCTAGAACATGGCTGTCGACGATCTGTCTTTTTGCAAGTTGAATGCCAATTCTCAAAGAAGGCTGAGTCGCTCTGAAAGCCGATGATTCTGTTTTCTTGTCATCCGCTCTCAGATCCCCTTCCACCCTTAATCGGTTAATAAGAATTTGTTGCTAAAAACTGCATGAAATTGATACAAAAAATGAATCCGAATCGAAATCAAGCCGAATTTGAAGCCTACGAGCCTGTGTATGTACAAACAGGCCTGAGCTGCTTTCATGCTGAGCAATGGAACTGTAGCCGGAGTTGTAAATTACACTTTATTTTGATTATACACTACACTTTGAGTGCATAAATTGGGATTAGGCTCCATTGACATCTTTCCATTGACATTGACCTTTTGCTGATGCTGATTGCTTTTTGCCGACCACAGTTGAACAGCTGAACTTGATTTGTTCCAGTGCCAAGTCCCTGTGCTCACGGTGCATGCATGACATCGCGTTTACGCGGCCTGGCCTGCACAAAGTACGAGTTCTAGGTGCTTTGGTGCTTGTTTGCCATTTACAAGTACATGACTTTGATTGGCTATTGATAGCGATGACTTTTTCGAACTTGATACTTATGGAAATTGTGGATTGGCCTTGCTTTGCTTTGCCTTGCGTGGCCAGTGACACAATTACGATTACGCGGTGCTTACATAATCAGCACGTTGCTGCTGCTGCAGCAGAGTTCATGATCACATCACGTTCGTCGTGGCCCGGCACGGAGATATAAAATTACGCAGTTGAATCATTGCAATTGAGTAAACAATTATCACGGCCAAACTTTGCCAAAACCAACAGGCAGCATGTGTCAATGCAAATTATGACTAATCAAATGTCGATTTTGTATTTATAATCAGAACGCAGAACGATGAACCCTGTATCAAATCACAAGAGACCCGTGCAATAAATTCGCTTTGCTTTGTGTTTGTGTATTTAATCATTCATTGTGCTTCGTGCATTTGTGTTTGTATTTTGTTCACATGCTTCGGGTATGAGCTAAGATAAGCCTGACAATAAATATGCTCGGCACTCCAGCCTGGCGTCAACGAAATAGTAAAGTTGTCAGTTGATTGTTGATATCAGCGAGAGACGTTTATGCTTATGCATGATTTACCCAGAGCCAGAGTAAATTCAGTCAATTCGAATTCGCGTTTATAAATTGCTGCGTTTGTGTTTGTTCAATTACTCCATTCTCCATTCTCACGTCACGTAAATTATTGACAGATCTGTCAATTACGGTACAAACGAGAGTCACACCATACATGATCCCGAGGTAGACAGGGGCAGAGACAAATTTGCCGCCGTATCTTTGCACTTGGTTTGGACACGAAATCATAACATAAACAAAAGTTTTTTGTATTCTGTATTGAGTTGTACTGATGAAAGCATTCACCATTCAGCGTCACAGCTTCACAGCTTCCTTCACGGCCATGTAATCGTAATCGATATTCTGCCATGCCAGGGCAGGCGGCAGGTCAATATGCAAAAAGCAAAATTTGACGATTTTAAGAAGAGTAGGACAATTTCTTGGCATAGCATCAATGAGTCCAGGAATGGGCTACGAGTAATGAACCTGGAATTTTAATCCAAGCGCAAGTGAAAGAAATGAAGACAGCACAGCGATAGCCAAAGCGAATGAGGCACTTAATTTACTATTCGCTCGCTCGCCCTATCTTGCCTAAACGAATTCTGCACACTCTGCTAATACAAAACAAAGAACGGAAGGGAAAGGATTTGGGCTTTGTTGTCTGCTCATAAATGTTTGAATGGGCCATAAAATGAGTGTACATTCTGCGTATTGCGTATAACCATTTTCTTAAGTTTGCCACAACCACGACGACAGTGCGAGTGTAGTCGTAGTCGTTATGCCAAGTCTGACTCATTTCAAGGCTACAAAAATGCTGAAAATTTTGCCCGGCTGGCATGCTAAATGAGGTTGGACGGCCAGAATGGCCAGAATCAGCAAATTCTACTTCTTGAGCCTCGGTGCTTCGTGATTTTATGCAAGCGCTTCAGAAATAACTAAATGACGACTCTCAATCAGTATTTTGATTATGAACCTGTCAGCAAAACAATGAGCAATCCCGCAGACAAGAACAAATGGACAACAAAATCGTTTGGAATTTTTCGTCCTGCGCTGACTGGAAAGTGGGCTCTGAATCAATAATTTCTCTGGCCGCCTTATAATTAAAATCTCTCCATCGATTTAATGCTTTCATGATACTCAGTGCTCAGTGCATTGTGATGTGATTTTTACTATATTTAGTTGAGGATAATCACTAAATTATAGACGAATAGTCAGAGTCAATCAATAGAAAATTCCATTGTGAACAGAGAATAAGCCAAATGCCAAAATGTCGAATGAATATGACGATTCCAAAGAACGACGCGTGCCTTCAGCGTACTTTAATCACAATCCCTGACTTGCCCTTGCCAGCCTCAGCTCAGCTTGCAATGCATACGGTTGACCTTCAATGGACTGGACTGACAAGTTGCCAATTGCTAATCGAATTATGCAAATTACGAGATTACCCAATGTACAACGAGGTATGCATGGAAATGAGGAAATGGATTTGCAAATTGCATGCGAGCAAGGAACAATTTCTAACTTCCGTATTCAAAAACCAAGTGAATCAAGCTCGCTTTCTAAGTTTATTTTCAGAACTTGGACTTGGACGAAGCCTGACGGTAAATCTGACTCTGACCTAGCTCGAAGGGGTCCACGCCGAACATTACGGCCACTTTAGAACTGCTTCGGCTCATCCCATAGGCTAGAGCGAGAAGGCATCAAACGGCGACGCCGAGCCAAGTTGCTCCTTGCGAGGATGAGGAAGATAATGATGGAAATATAAGTTTTATAGGTAATTAATTCCTACTTGAAACCCGCCAAATAGAGACGCAAGACAATTAGAGTCTCCTAAGCATTAACATTGCATTGCTTGCGCAAACATCAGCCCATTTGTTCCATTTCAAGTTCACCTTCCATGCCCTTGCTTGCACAATCTGCATTTCTACCGTCGCGTCTGCCGTCTGCATAAACGGCCGCGTCGCCGTTGCCAAAGATGCACACAAAATATTCAGCGACAGCATCAGGATGAACTGCTGAACTGCTCACTTTGCGGTTCATTTGTATGTCTTTGACATTTGCATAGATATCAAATTACCAAAATAAAAACAATCACACGGAATCTTTCGCGACTTTGTTAATTGCTACATTCGCTTAATTTTCCACGTTCCATCCAAAAGGCAGGCAAGACAAAAAATATTTTATGGCTTCATGTGGTCCTCAGACCAACCCGACCGAGATGCCGGGATGCTCAAGATGTTTTTTTTTGTTTCAGACGTTTCTGAGTTTCTTCTCTCCGTTTTAGATGCAATCATTAAATACTCTTCCTGCTGACTAAATCTTCGGTTTGGCGATTGGTACATTCGACGAAATGATTGGAGTAAGAACTTTTGAAAGAATCGCAGACAGGAGTCGCATTCTTTCTCAATTTGGACGACTGATTGCAATCACCACAACTCTGGCAGTCCGCTAACCTAATTTATGTACTCGTACTCGTGGCTCTTCAATATGGAAATAGAAATTTTGCATGAAAATACGCGCGTAAGTCGGTTGATGGCTGATGGACTGCCTTCGTTTTCGTTCGTTTCTCAAGTCAGTCAGTAATCACCATAAAAATAGAGGTTCAGTATCTCACAGGGTATCGGAAAACGAAAGGAAAGGGCAAGAGGTGATAAAAATTAATCTTACACAAAAAGTTCATGAATATTTTACGATAGATTAACTGCAGCGCATTGGTGTTCGCGTGTACGCAAATGTATGTGGGGTTTGCATTATTTGACTAACCTCTGGTCGAATGCTCCACAGCCAAACAACCGAGATGAAACAGAAAGAAGAATAGCCATCTCTTCGAGAAAATGCAGCAGCGCACACGCCTGGCGTTCGTGCTGTTATTTGCTCCATTGCCGCTGCCACCTGCAGCTGTCGCCTGGCCACTTCCACTGTTTTTATCGCTGACTTCAAGCAGACTGTTACTGCTGCTGCCGAATCTTCGACTGTGATGATGATGAAAGTGATGGTTGCGATGCAGGAGAAATGGAGATGACGAATACCAAGTCCCGCCAATGATTTCTTGCCAGTCGTTCATTGTGACGTCGTTGAAGATGTGAAGATCTGAAGGAGAGAGGGGGCAAGACACGGGAAAGATCGAGAATTAGATCAGCAGCAGTTGAAACACCGTATCGATTAATTATTTGATACATACCCGTATGCCCCAATGGTTCCGGCTCCCGTTGTTGCCCTCTCGCTCTTGGCCTGCCTTCTCGAGTAGATTTCCTGGCGTAATTGTTGCCGTTGTGTTGAGTTCAGTCCATCCCCGTCATTGGCCAGTGCTTATCGATGACGAAAGTGATTAAGTAATCTTGTGCGGTAGAGACTTGAAAGATGAGGATGACCAGTGATAAATAATAACAAACTGCAGAATATAAGATAAATAGGACTCGAACACACGACTTGCGTTGCTTGTGTTGAGGAGACGAGTCAGGTAGTCTTGACGATGCAAACTAACTGATAGATCGAAGCCTGAAGGACTTGCAATTAATTACTGAGGCTCCCTTTGTCGTGTTTTGCTCGAGGTTCACTCTTGATTGGATTCCTGCCTGCCTGTGGACTTATAAGTCTAATCTAGGCTCACACGACACAAGACCTCGTAGTAAATGGTAATTAAATCATCGTCGCAGTGCAAGTGTTCCTAGCTGATTCCAAAATCTAAATATTATTAAAATTTACACTTACACTCTAGGATTCTTATAAACTACTCACTCGAGTGTGTCGTACCTTAGTTTTGTGTGCTGCTGCTGCTGAATCCCGTGTACAGTGGACTCACTTTGTACAGCACGAGTCTTCGGTCTAGACAAGTCCTTTAATTTCTTCCTTTTTCCAATATTTTTATGATAAAATGTTACACATTGGAGCTGAGCCTGCTTGCTCGTCTTCGACTCGTCACATAACATTACAGCAGCAGCAACATGTTGGATGAATTTTGCTCTTTACGCTTACGCTCCTCGCACTCGTGCCTCACTGTTTTCGTACAACTTTGCACTGCAGACTGCCACAGCAGGATTCACAGGGCTCCAACACTGTACGGGAAGACCACCGCGCAATTCCTGCAGAGGGAATACTCGAGGTTTATTGCTCTGACTGACTTTGTTGCGAATACAGGGCGATCAAATTATTTATGTTCACTGCTCCGGCCCAAACATGTGCGCTGACAACGCTTGGAATGCTCTTCATATCACTTGCATCTCTTGATCAAACTGATCCAGACCAGAATCGACTGAATTATGAATTCAGGGTCATGATGGACGAGGCTCCTTTGCCCTTGACTCCGGCTGACCCACAGGCTACTTATTTGTTTTCAATGCTGCCAGGCTTGCATTTTTCGATCTCAGCCGCGAAGCCACGATTGCGGCATTTCTGTCATGCGATGACGAAACTCTGTGACATGATGCAAAATTCTGGACGAGGCTGTCATATGTCATTCCAAGATTCTTGTCATTGGAGGCCAAACGTTAATGGCAACAGTCGCGCACGCGTGCTGATCCGGGCTCAAACGACGCATACTGTGCGCATTGCACCCGTGTTCAGGACTTCGCATTCTTTGTGATTTTCACCAGTCGCAGTCGCCGTGCCGGGCTCGGGCTCGGGCTTCAAGCTGCAGCGGCAGCAGCAGCAGCTGCTGAGTTCCGTCGCCTTTCTCAAATACGGTTTTTCATTTCTTCTGCAAACAAACAAGAAACAGCAACAATGCAATGCGAAGACCCAATTCCAACAGACTCATGACATGGTCCGAATTTCATTGCCTGCGCCCTTCCACGCTAAGCTAAACTAAGGTGATACAAGCGCGACTTTCCCCCACGCAGACGGCAGGCAGGCAGGCATAAATGGCAATGGCACGGTACAGGAAATGCATTGTGCAAATGTCAGGGCGAGAGAACAAAAGAATGAACCCGGCATCGGCACGGCGGCATGACAAATGCCCAGCGAGAGGAACTCAACTCCAGAAGTGCCTGCTGGTCACTTTGTTTTGTTGTTTGTCGTGATTCGTGAATTGAGGAAGAAATCTTCCTTCCAGGCAGGCATTCATGCAGCCACGGCACGGCGAAGGAAATGGCATGGCAGATGTTCAAATTATAATACCGTGGCACTAATTCAGTCGGTTTGGTGAATAAAAATCCGTTGCACGAGCGGAGACTGACCGAAGAAGATTCGATTCGGATTCGGATTCGGATTGAAGTTTGAGTAAACAAAGCCCTTATTGAAAGAGCAATGAGCAACTGTCGCGAAAGTCGAAATGCCTCTTGAGACACTTTTATGGGCAAGCGGAGGTGCTGTGCTGATGGCTGAGTTGAGGAGTAATTCGACCTTGTATGTACCATTGACACTGACACAATTGCCTCGGAGTCTCGAGACACGAAATTGAAGGACTCTCTGGAGCACCAACTTTAAGCATTTGTTCATTTAGCAACGCAGGCGTTTAGTTATCCCGAAGATCCAAAGCTTGAGATTCCATGAGTGAGTGGGCGAAAGTATGATAAGACTAAAATCTTCCATTGCCGCTCACATGCTGATGAAGTTAAATTCCAGCAATTCCAGACATCTTGTTGAATTTCAGAATTCCGAGATTTCTCTATGTGACCGTTCCTCGTGTAACGCAACGCGAACGTTCTCAGTTTGGTCATCTCAGTCCGCTCCCTCATCAGATGATTTGCGAGTGCTCTTCAGAAGCGCGAATTAAAATCGTATGAAATAAAAACACAAGCCTTACTTGCATCTGTGGGTTTGAATAGAAAAATCCCTTCTGAATTTGGATATCCGGTGAATTTGTGATGTCGGTTGATTTTTTATTGGCAAGATTGAAAACAATTAACTATAGTTGTTAGGCGAATAGCGAGTAAATTAGTGCCTTTGTCTCTACTGCTTCAACCTTGGACTAGTCAGGCAGTTCAATCAGTCATGGCATCCCGGAGCCTTATCCCGCTAACTCTTGGTCGTCTTGGCTTAATCTCTCCAGTGTTCATTAAACTCCCGCAGTCCTTCCATCACAAAGCAGTTATTGGTTTGGCCGTCCGCTTTCAATCTTCCAATCCGATCCCTCCCGAAGAACCGGTCAGCGAAATTGATTTGGAGGAGAATCTTCGTGAAGAAGAACGGAGCCGTGAGCGAGAAAAGAGGATTCGAAGATACAAGAAGATATTCTCATCTGTTCTATTTGCTGGTACCCTTGGATTGGCTTTCTACGGACGTTCAAGGCGTAGAGATGCACTCGCCGAGAACCTGAAGGACTGCGTCAGACTTCCACGCTCCTCCGACTTCAAGAGTGGCAACAGCGATTTCTTTCGTTGTAAGAGCCAAACTGATGGAGACACTGGCAAGCCTTGTGTGTTTGCTGGACAAATGATTCGTGATGGCACCATCAAGGCCGTGGCTAATTTCTCAGTGCGTCCTGAGGACGTGTTTGTGGCTAGTTTTCCTAAATCAGGTAACCGCACGTTATAATCAATTTTCTTGTGCGGATCATTCTCGCAGTTCAAAGAATATGTGGTCTTTGTAAATTTCAGGAGTCACCTGGGTGCAGGAAATTGTGTACCTGATTCAAAATGACCTGGACTTCAAGAAGGCGTCCGAGTCAGTTCTGGAGAACCGTTTTCCGTTCTTGGAGTACCCGTATCCCGGAATCAAGTCGATCGAGAAGGAAACCGGACCGCGCTTGCTGAAAACTCACTTTCCGTACAATTACCTGCCTCGGGACATTTCTCAAGCCAAAGTCATCTATATTTTTCGCAATCCAAAAGATGTGGCCGTGTCGTATTTCCATTTTTGCCGGATGTTCAAGTTGCTAAACTTCGAGGGAAGCTTTGAGGAATTTCTCCGACAGTTTGAGCGTGATGAGTGTAAGTTTGAACGAGAGAAAACGAAGCTTGACGACTACTTTAAGTAGTCTCGAGTGAAAATGTTTGCTAAATTGTTTCAGTGCCTTATGCTCCGTACTTCAGTCATGTCGAGAGCTATTTGACTCACGAAGACGACCCGCATCTTCTGATTTTGTCCTACGAAGAAATGTCAAAGGATCCTGCCGACAGTATTCGCGTGAGTGCATTTCTGTGGAAGCAAAAGTCGCTTGCACTCTTCTCATTTGCCATTGGTCCTCATCGTTGTCGTGACTTTTCGTTTCAGAAAATCGCCACCTTTCTTGGAAAGCACCTAAGCAACGAAGAAGTGACCACTTTGGTTGAGCACACTAGCTTCAACAGAATGAAAACCAATCCGGCCGTCAACTACGAGCACTGGGACTCGCTTGGCATTCGCAACGTGGGCGAGGCAAAATTCTACCGGAAGGGCAAAGTGGGCGACTGGCATAATCATTTTACCGACCGGACGAATGCCGAGTTCGACGAGTGGCTGAGTAAAAATAATACCAAGAATTTAAAGTTCACTTTTGATCTCTAATCAGCATGCAGCAGACTTGTCACAGAAATGTCTTGCACTTGCTGAAACCTAAAAGCGCACGCGCAAAAGTCATTCGTAGAAGTGTTGATTTGATTTGATTTGTACATGCAAGGCGGCAACAGAAATAAATTCACGTTACCTTTAATGAGGACCGCTAATTTACGAACAGCTGGATTTTATTTGTCGACGTATGTTACGGCGTCACACTGCGTGCGCCATGCAGCAGGCGCGACAGCGACAGCAGCACATTTAATTAACTCCTAATATACAGTCAGTACAGTAAAATATTTCTTAGAGTACAATTTCAATTTGAGGAAGTAGTACGAGTGTGGCTTGGCTTGGCTGTAGTTGTAGAAAATGAGTACTCACATCACGGGTCCAGTCTATGAGTAGTACTTTTCCTTAATGTTACAACGTAGTAGTGTAGTAGTACTTAGTACAAATTTGAGATTACTACCCTGACGCGATGATGGCGAATCAGGTCACGTCGAGTCCTTGCAAATTACAATTACGGATACAAATTCACTACAGGAATTTGTCGTTGATGGCTAGACACAAGCTGCAGCTGCCTGCAAAAAGGTAGCAGCGCTTCTAACACGTTAAAATTAAAGTACAAGGTAGTAGAACAGGTTCGAGTCGTTGTGTTTCATTGTTTTGGAATTTCATTGAAGCTTTCGTTTGTGTTTGGTGTTGGGCCGACATAGGAAAATATACTCAAATACTACATATACGCACGCACGCACGTACAAGCTTCGATGCTAAATGCTAATGTGTAAATTTGTAAATTGGCCTTACAAATTCGATTCACCTAGTTTGGCATTTGGCAATGGCAGCACAGCACAGCACAGCAAGCGAATTGTGTGACACTGCGAGGATCCGCGAAACACGTCAAAGCTGCAGGCTGCACCACTGCACTGACTGACCCTGTGCTTACTGCTTAAAATCGTATGACTTATCAAAATTCGCGTAACAATTGTACTCCGAGATCCACAACTAAAAATCATCGTCGAAAATAAATAATACAAAACTCGTACACGTACAAGGAGCTGTATAAATCGTGAGTAGTGAATGCAGTTTACGTATAAATCGTTGCTTGGCTTGAGCCTTGGGCAGGAGCTCGTAAAAATACGCCGTCGAACTAAAGCGCCGTCGAATTATGTCTCGTTTTTCTCGCGCTGGAACCCCCGCCGTCCTCCTCATCGTCTTTGTCCGTGGACGACGAGTGCGAGAAGTTTAGCTTGATCTTTGACCGCGTCACGCTGCTCAGCGCTGCCGTGCGGTCAAAGTCGATCGTTGCGTAGCCGAGCTCAGACGGCGTGGACTGATTCTGGTGCGGCACGGAAATGGCCGTATTGTTGTTTGGAGGCTGCAGAACTGCGTATGTCAGCGTGGAGGGATTTACAGAGCTGCTCGTCGAATTACTGGTACTCGGACCCGCTCCTGCCGTCTTCGCGTCTCTTAGCTGAGACTTTGAGGTGTCAATCGGGCGCTTATCACCGGATGAGGATTGCCTACTGCTACTATTCACAGACTGCTGATGGGAGTTCCCATTTCCACCTGAAGCTGAGCCCACGCCTGACCTCGTCGTCGTTGTCAATGATTTGGAATTGGGAACCTGTTGCAGGTCGAGTTCGGCGTAGTTGATCTCCACGATGGGGCCCGAGTCCTGCTTCGCCACGGTCGCGGAGCCCGATGAGCACGCGACGTTTGTGTACGACACTGCCGAGTTTGGGTCCGCCTGGTACTGGGCGTGGGCACCTGCGAGCACCTTCGCGGCTGAATGATAGTTCAAGTAGTCGTTTTGGTACACATTTGAAAGAGACGTGTTCCCGTTGCACAGGCGGTCACTCCGTGCCCTCCAACCGTCCTTGACTCCCTTCGACTTGCTCTCCACGTTCATGTACACGGGATGATTGTTCTCGCCCTCAGCCTCCGCACTCGCCTTGCTGCTCGCGCCGTCGGCCGGCGCGCCTGCCTTTCCTCGAAGCAGCTGACTATTTTCGGCAATGTTGACGTAGTCGAATGTGGGGCTGGCTGAACCCGGCGTGCTGCTCGCACTCGAGTCCCCGCCGTCTCCGTCGGCGCCATCCGGCCCGTTGGCGTTGGTTAGGAGCTGAGGTGGAGGAAGGGTGATGTTCGACGTGGGGTTGTTCTGGACCTTAGCTTGTAACAGGTTGAAGAGAGATTGAGCTCGTGTGCACTTGAACGCGTAGATGCCCGGCCCGGTTGGGCACCGTCGACCAGACTCGAACGAGAAGAGATCATTTTCGTAGCCGTACCGACGCAGACAGCGGAGTGGCCAGTTGAGAGGTGCTTTGGACTGGATGTACAGAATCAGCTCGGTCTCCGTGACTTCGAGCTTCCCTGGCGAAATGTGGCGGCCGAGGTCGTCCACATTGTGGACGGGGAACACGTTGGCGCGGAGCCCCTCACCGCCGTTTGCCACCGAGCCGGTGTGGTAGTGCGCGTCGGACGAAGAGGAGTGGCTGGCTCCAGCCAGCCCGGAGAGGTGACCAAGACGACTTCCGATGCAACCCATCATCTGCTGCTCGCATCG
>WIXG01000272.1:0-110423 GCA_009869945.1 Mesaphorura yosii | reverse complement strand
GGTCGTCCACCAATCCAGTCATCGACAAGGAACATTCGCAAAGTTAAGTCGAAGTTTGACAAGAATCCCAACACTTCTGTCCGCCTTGTGGCCAAACAATTGAACTTACCCAAATCAACTGTGAACCACATAAAACTAAAGAAACTGGGCATGAAGGCGAGGGTACGGAGTGCAGTACCAAAGCAAACTCAGGAGCAAGAAGCTAGGTCCAAAACATCAGCTCGAAAAATCTACAAGAAATGCCTGAGCAAAGTGCTCATCATTGACGATGAGAGTTATGTGCCGTGTGACCCACTAGAAGTGCCAGGAAGGAAATTTTTCCACAGTACTGATCCTAATAGCATCAAATTTGAGCATAAATTTAAATTTAAAAGCAAATTCTCTACGAAATTCTTGGTTTGGCAAGCAATGGACGAGAATGGAAATGTGAGCAACCCATTCATTACTGAAGGCACTATCAACGCAAACATGTACTAGAATGAATGTGTGAAAAAACGATTAATGCCCTTCATACGCGAGCATTATAAAATGGAAGATATTTTGTTTTGGCCGGACATGGCAACCTCACATTATGCGAAAGTCGTCACGGAGTTCCTCGAAGCCGAAAAAGTGGATTTCGTCAAGAAAAAAGATAATGCTCCCAATGTGCCTCAACTCCGCGGAATCGAGAAATTCTGGACTCTTTGCAAATCAAAATATAGTGCTCGAAGAAACCCAGCTAAGCGTTTGCGAAGCTTTCGTACTATCTGGATCAGCAAAGTTGTGGGGAAGGAGTCAGGAAAAGGTGTAATGAGACATGCTTGGAAACTTTTGCGGGCTACGGGCTACAAAGGAGTCAGGCAGGCCCTTCTAGATTCCAACAATCAGTAGGCTAGCCCACGGTTGGACACGGTTTATTTTATGATCTCTGCTAATGGTACGCGGCACTCCAAGAATCTGCAATGATTTCGGTATTTCGTGATTTTTGACATATTCTGCAGCCCGTCTAGGGTCCAAGGCATTGACATCTTTCCAAAATGCGAGGGCCGGATGCTTTTCGTCATGGAAATATAGCTTCAACTTCTCGGATGCTAGTCCACATTGTTTTAGGAGCTGCTCACATGCGCTGAGGTTCAGCCAAAGAGAGGATGCCGGCGAGTGATCATTTTGCAAAGCCAAGATCGAAGCTTCGATTCCTTGAAAAACCTTGCTGAGGCGTTCAAGTTGTTGAGCCATGTCGATATCCTGAACAATATTTTGCAGATTTCTCATTGCTGCGCTGTCGGCAGCTGTCCGGTTTATAAATTCGCAAGTCGCGTCGAAATTGCGCCAATAATAGTCCGCAGCTGCGACCCATGTAGTCCCTCTGGTCAAAACTGGGACTGGAGGAAGTACTTGATGACAGTCCAGTTCTTTCAGAACCTCTAGCAAAGCATTACGCCTAGCTGGAGCCTTAGTTAGTGCTGCCTTCATGGATGAAATAAATTTATCTGCTTCAGGCATTGAAAGTCGCAGTTCCTCTGATACTAAATGGAGAATATGGGCCCAGCATGTAGAATGCAGCATCCTGTAAAAAATAAAATCGTGATATGATTCAGTTGAATCTCGAAGTAAACCGGCTGTTTCGCAACTTTTATGCACATGTAAGGAGTATTGTCGGAGATAAATGCTAGGACGTTGGTCTTATCCACAAAATTCTCCGACAAAGCTTTGTCGATCTGGTTGGCCACTGTGATTGCATTACATGTTGTAACAACTTGAGAAGAAATGAGTCTGAAGTTTAACTTCGGCTCCAGTGGCTTTCCCAGTATATTTAAAATCTTTCGATTTTTAATATCAATCGACTCGTCGGCCATAATCACAACTGGTTTATTTCTGTGTAGAAAATTCGTAGGTTAGCTAACCTTAAATATCAAATTTTTGATCTTCAATAGAATTTACCTCAGAAATTCAATACTCTCTTGGCGATCTTGGATTCCAGATCGAACTAAGATCCGTCTCAGAAAAATGTGTGATGGCATTGCTTCGCCGGCTTTGACATTCCGAACCATCCACTCACGTACAGGATTAGTATTCTTAAATGCACTAAGTGCGATTCCAGATGACGTGAAAGCTTCTACCATAGCTTGCCACCTATTCTCAGTTACATTGATCAATGGCTGATTGGCAAGTGCCTGATCCAAAGAAAGCTTGCTTTTTCCATGCTTAATCGATTGAAGATGCATTTCGATGACAGATTTCTTCTCGAAGGCAATTTCTTCGTCACAATATTTGCACCACAATTTTCCATTTCGCATCTCTAAACCTACATTGGGGAATTCCCGAACTCGTTTGTTGGCACTAATGACAACTTTCGGCATTGCTAACCAGAAAAAACTTTCTCAAACTTTCTAGAATTGAACGCATTCATTAATTTAGCTAAACTCAGAATCGTCCGTTCGAATTTGAATTGGGTTTCGCGGTCCTTCCTGACACTTTGTTCCAGGGTTGGCATCTGATTTAATCAACGATTTTTTTTATTTTTATGATTTTTTCGTAAATCGATCTTAAATAAGGTAAGAGGTAATCCTTTCTACTTTTAGGCCCAAACCGGGAAAAAATCCCCGAAAATGGGGAAATTTGACCATATTTGGGAGCAATTCTAAAAACTTTATTCTGTAAAGTTGAGTGATATTTGCAAAATAAACACTCCAAATATGGAATAAAAGCATTTATTAATAGCCTAATATCATTTTAAAATGAAATCTTTGTGGCCATTGAAGTTTTTGGACGTTAATTCAAATTTTTTTCGCTAATATTTTGGATCTACTATCACAATAATGGCTTCTCAATGACCTGATTCATTGAAAAACTTTATAAGGGGACAAATTATGCGCGAAATGCCTTATTTAAGCGTTTTTGAAAAAATCGGGGGAAAAAAAATCACTATTAAATCAAAAAAAATTCGATTTATTGATTTTTTTCCAACCCTGCTGTGTTCACAAGAGCAACAAATCATGAAGATTATGCTTTTTGATGCTTTATTTTCCAGATTATGCTTTTGGTGCGTTTTATGCTTTTCTATTTGGGTTCGAAATACTCCTCACCATTTGGTTCGTAAAGAATCATTAAAATCGAGGAGCGCACCAGTGTTCGCTTTAATGGTTGCTTTTGATGCTGGTTATGCCTTTGGTACACCTTGCTTATTAATCTCAATGCCAGCGCCAGGAATTTTTCGATGGTAGGCAAGATCACGAATTTCTTTGATTTGACCCAGTTAGCCTGCTTTCCATGAAAATGCTATCTTATCTAATGCTTGACACAAAAATTTATGGTAGGCAGCTGCCTACCTCTGCCTACTGCTGGCGCCGCCACTGCTGAATGCTTAAACTACGAATAAATGATTGCCAAGATTGGGGTTTCGTAAATTACTTCTAAAATCTGACGTGAGCGAATTCCGTGCCCGACACCTCCAGCTGACGTCAATGACACTCCAGATGTTTCCCAAGTACGTAAAACCTGATGACAGCAAATTGAACTAACATGACTTGACCCTCATTAACTCGCGTAGGAAGGCGAGTTTGGCTGTAAAAAATCTGAGCCTAGGGATTGGACACGGGTGCATGCGCACACGTCCTTTATCTAACCAGTTGACTGCGAGCTCCGACAGCAGGACCAGCGCACAGACTCAAACACCGACACCGCACAGGGTGAGTGGAATTCGAACGACGGCCATCGCCATTTACTTTGGAGGGTCCTCGGATGGCGGAAGCTGGAACAAAATTGTTGACAGTGGGCTTGGCTCGAGCTAACCCTCGGAAACACGACACGTTCTGCTAACCAGATTCGTCCAATCTCATCTCAGTTTGTCGTCACATCCCCTACACAACAGACTCGTTAAGGGCACGAACCGGTTTGGGACACGGTGGGACGGTAAGAATTTTGTAGTATGGGGTGATGTGATAAACGACTGACATGGACAACACTACCATCCCAATTTCCTGCAGTCCGCTCACCGTGTCGGGGTGGGAGGGACGACTTGCTTGCTCGTGAGTGAGGTCATGATCCCAGAGCACCCGTTCGAGATGACGATGACCCCAAGTAGCCACTGACTGAACACGAGCATAAACTTCAGTTTCACGAGTCGACCTTCGAAGCCTTGACCGAGCAGCGTCTCGAAAAGCGTTAAGACACAGGAAACCATTTGAATTCAGTCGGAAAGACCAGAGGCCGAATTATTTTCTCGGTGAATGACTCCATAAGAGAAGGCAAGGGCCACAATTGAGAGCCACGTCGGTCCATCAATCGCCGTGAGGAGCGCACTGATGATGGTATCGGAAATGTACTCCTTGTCAAGTACAACCAGGAACTGGTAAGGCACCAGGTTCACTTTGATCAGCCACTGCGTACGGGAAGGAAAGTTTTCCAAAAAACTGTTACTCACCATGTTTCCTGACATGACGCCAATCAGTGTAGCATGCGCCGACCACACATTTGCAAGCAGGGGCAAGTATGTAAGGTTCAGCTCGTGCTTCAGCTCGTGCTTCAGCTCCATCAGCGTGCAATCGTACAACTCGAAGACCCTCAGTCTGTGCTGCCGACTCACTACGTACGTGAAGAGACTGCCACACGTTTCTTGTCCGAACCATTTCATGAAGTCATGCATTCTCGTGTGGTCGTCTGAAGTCATGAATACGTTCAACGTCCGTGACGTCGTTCGATGGACGCGGTGCCATGCTTTGCTCAGCTGCTCCGTACTGCTCAAGTCCTCGGGATCCAATGCCCGCATCGATCCTCTCCACTCGTCTTCTTCGGTGGGGACATGAACCAAATTGATCTAGCTCCCGTTCCACACCTCAACTCTGATCCCCGTATAGCCAGGAACAAAGTCCGTGTTTGCCATGACCCTCGACCTCTCCACCGAAGACCACTCGCTGTCCGTGACGAGTATTTGGAAGTGTGTCAGTTCATTGCACATCGCTCTGAGCCGAAGTGTCATGAGTGACGCCTTTTCATTTGTCCCGATCTCCTTGATGAAGAGGACCATCTCCCGACAAACGCCGTGCTTCAGAGGGTCCCCCAGGAGGTTGTTGTGCACCACTCGTGATTTTGTTGTCCTATTGGTACTTCCTGTGGCCCTCTTGCCAGCCGGTTGCCAGCACGAGCGGCGTTCCCAACTCGTTCAGCAGCAACGCATAGTTGGCAAAATATTGGCTTCGAAGCAGCAAATCATCGGACGTGAGTCCGTCCAGTGTGACCACTCAGCCCTTGAACGTATGCCTGAAGAGATGGATGAAGTTTTTTGAGAGTCCAGATGAGGCAGTGGAATCGAATGGGTTTTGCTGAGTACACGAGTTCGTCACGGCCAAAATGAGAATGCAAAACACACTCCAGACTAGCACTTGGGCAAGACGGACTAGTTTTAATTGCGTATCTTGTCGCGTTGACTTCTACGGAATGGCACGTACTCGATTCTACACCTCATTCTTTGTGGCGAGACTCATAAGTTCGAAAATATGCTAAGCGTGCAAATCGCCGTGGCCTTGACTGTCAATATCGTGACATCGTGAAAAAAGAAGACAAGAGCAAAGATATGTCGCTGTTGCTCGACGACCCCTTGAGAAAGAAACAAAATATTCCCCGCGAAATATCAAGAAATTCGATCAACTTTAAAACGAAAGGTTTAATTCCCAGGATATGAATTTTAAGTGTTGATCGAAGGATCGCGTTTCAAGCCCAAAATTTTCCATTTCAGAGGTCGGTTCTTCTGAGTTGTCCAGACCGTTGTTGGCGTTCACCATTTCTTTATTCCCAAGAAAAACAACTTCTGGTGTTATTTATTCTCATTGTGCGCGTTTTTCCTTCTATCACAATCGATGAAAGTTGTTAAAATTTTTACATTGTAACCTTAATGTAGCCTTATTGATAAAACTATGAACTAATGAACTTCAAATTAGGACCAAAGTTATCTCTACTCTAATTTCTTGGTCATAAGACAGACTTGAGCCAATTCCATGCCCGATACATTGTCTTTTTTACGGCAGCACAAGTTCACACGAAAAACAACTTGATGGCATGACAGACATTTCTAAAGAACGTCACGATGAATGAAAATAGATTAGTTAAATATGACCCAAATCTTTTTAAGCCCCACACTGATCCACGTCGTACTGAAGCAAAGAAGATATGGACCACGACTTGTTTGCTTTGTTGATCCCACTTTTGTATTCCAAGTTCCGTCAGGAGGACCAGGGTGCAAAATGAGATACAGACCGAGTACATAGCGAGTGGAATTCGGATGACGGCGATCGCCACTTTTTTGGGGGGATCCGCGGGTGGAGGAAGCTGGAACAAAATAGCTGCCAGTGGTCTTGGCTTGAGCTCGCCAGATAGATTTCGAAAATCCACATCCTTCTCAAAGTACAATTCGGCATACCGTGCGTCACCTTTTAGCCACATTCCGTACACTCCGGACTCCCAGATGGCACGAAGAGGCCTTGTGACGAGCTTTCGTACCTAGTTGGGTGACACCACCGCGCTGACAGTGAGCTGCACAAACGAGTCGGTTGGCACGAGTGATACAATTTCCTTAAGGTCGCGAATGGTGACGCGGAGACAGTCCGCAAGCATGTTGGCGTCGAAACCTTCATTGAGTATAGCGACGTTTGGCGGGATGCTCACGTTACCCTTGAGTGTACTGATTCGAATACCATGCCGAACCCCATAAATGAAATCCTGGAAGATTTTGATATTCCTGTTGTCTTCGGCAATGACATGCAGCACAGAATCGAGCAGCTTATCGCAGTATGTACAAGAAGGAAGCCGAGGATGATGAGACAGGGCGGGTTCGTAAAAGATGCCAGTTTCGGCACTATTGGATAGAATGACCGAGGTGGAGAAGTTTGCCAGTCCACTCAAATCCAGTCCATGCAGTGTGTCTGGTGTGGGTGGGATGATTTGCCTGCTCATGAGTGCGGTCATGATTCCCGAGTACCCGTTCGAGATGACGATGGTCGCAAGCAGCCACAGACTGATCACGACCATGAACTGAATCTTAACGAGTCGACCACCGAACTCCTGTCCAAGCAGTGTACCGAACAGTGTGAGAGCACAGGTGACAATTTCGTTCCAGTCGGGGGCACTCCCTCCTTGCTGAAGAATCCGATACGAGCAGACAAGCGCCAGGATGGCGAGCCACGTGAGCACCCACGTCGGTCTATCCATTGCCGTGAGCAGTGCATTGATGTTCGTGTCCGAAATGTAGTCCTTGTCCAGTACAACGAAGAACTGGAATGGCATCGCTTTCACTTGAAGCGGCCAGGCTCCACCGATAGCGAGGTTGGACACGTCATGGTGGGTCAAAATCGTTGCTGTGGATGTGAACATACCAACGCGAAAAGAATGGAGTGGGGCATCACCAAAACGCTGTGGCAAATAAGTCACGTTGAGCTCGTGCTTCAGCTCTAGCATGAGGCAATAATCGGCAATGATTCCCCTTATCTGCCGGCTCGGACCGGAATGGATATTACCACACTTCTCTTGTTTGCTCCAGTCCATATACTTTATGAGTGCTTCTTCGACCACTGAATCGATGTACACGTTTAACGTGCGCGACGCCGATCGGTGGATTCGGTGCCATACATCATTCAGTCGCTCTCTCACAGTCATGTCTTCCGGTAGGAGCCGTTGGATTGATCCTCTCCACTCGTCTGCCAGAGTAGGCAGACAAACCAAACTCAGCTCAGTCTCGTTCCTTGAGTTCCATGCTTCGATCGTGATGCCACTGTACCCCGGAACAAATGTCGTTTTTGCCATTGCTATCGACCGCTGACCCGAATTCAGCTCTCTGCCATCCAAGCCGGGGACGAGTACCGTGAAGTGTGTCGGCTCGTTGCTGTACGTTCTGAGCCAGAGGGTGAAGAATGGGGCTTCCTCCGACTGACTGAGACTGAAAACTTGCCCCATTATTTCGGTGATGAAGAAGACCACCACTCGACAACTCCCATGCTTCAAGTGATCCCCCAAGTGACCTTTGTGACTAATTATTCGATTCGAGTGCTCTCGGAGTCCTACCTCACACATTCGGGCCGAGAGTGGGAGTACGGTCGGTGTTCCCAACTCGTTCAGCAGCCTCGCATAGTTGTCGAGGTCCTGGCTTCGAAGGAGTGAATCGTCAAGCGTGTATCCATCCAATGTGACCGTACATCCTTTGAATGTGTGGCTGAAGAGATGGACGATGTTGCTGGAGAGCGAAGACGAAGCAGTAAGAGCAGATTGACTTTGTTGAGATGGAGAAGTGGCGGTAACTGACAGAATCCATGATATTGTGAACCAGAGCAGTGCAAGTAGGATTGCTGATGTATTTAAATTCCGCATCTTGTCGAGGATTTCCGCCAAAAATTCATTGAATGAAACTTAATTCAGTTGATTCCAAAGTTTGAGGTGTATTCAAATCCTTGCCATCCACGTTTGAATGCCAAGTCTGTCAATGTGTTCAACACTTTCGTTTGTAACTCCGTTTTCTGATGTCAGAAACCTAATGCTTCACTAAAATGCTACAAAGTCCTTCACTGGCACTCTCCATCACAAATTGTGCCTTCGCAGTTAATGTCGTGACAACGCGCTAAGGAAACATATAATGATAGTGTTAGTCGGTGGTTATCAATAGACGTGGAAGACGAGAGAAATTCAGCCCTTTGAGGATATGAATGTAAACAGAACTCACTGGGCCAGAATGGAAAGACACAAAAGAAATCCAAAACAAAAGCTCAATTCCAAAGTGTGCATTCTGAGTGCTCATCGAGCGAACGCGTAGCAAGGCCATTTTTGCAGCACGCATCGGTGGAGGAGAGAAAACACCCGAAAATGGTTACTGCAAACTGTACGGCCATCATCCATCCGAAACATTATACTTCAATTAATTTTTACGATTATACTTAATTAAGAATTATGAAGGAGCGTTTCACACGGTTTCTCGCTTTGCTAAAACGCACTCATCGTCGCAATTGTAAAGTGCTTTTGGGAACAAAGAAGCGGGTGGTGAGCGGGAATTAAAAACCTTTGACTTCGTTTCATAAACAATCTTCGCTGTTCATTGCAAACTTATCCGTGGTCGATTAGGATACCTGATGAGACTTGAAAGATGGATCCTAAAGAAAAAGTCATGAACGACGAGCATTCAATTTTAAAATCAAGCCATCATCCGTTGCTGATTGAAAATGTAAGTTAACGCAACACCAACTTTCGAGGCTTTGCCATCAATAATCGTATGAGAGGAAGTCTAATCTTATCAGTATCTTTGCTTCCGTATCCCTTGCAGGTCATGACGGAGATATTCTCCTACTTTGAAAATGACGCCAGCAACCTGCGCCAATTTCGTCTTGTGTGCCCGGCCTGGAATTGCGCAGTCGCTCCGGTCATCAAGCGCTCACTCGTCTGGAAAATAAGGCCAGGGAACCATGAGAGGAGTTCAAAAGAGTTTGAGAAGATAATGCACAACTCGAATCAGGATGTACTCCGGAATTTCCAGTTATTGGGCAAAGGCAGACTGCAAATGGATGAAGAGGAAGACTGGGACGATCTGTCACCGTCGCCCACAACTGCAGCTCCCGCTTTATTCTCACTCTTTGGAGACCAAATTGGCGAACTCAGGTTGGAAGATGACGACTATCTGTACGACCTGGTGAGAACACAAGAGACTCTGTCCAATCTACAAGTGCTGGATTTAAGTATGAAGAGAAAAGACGTGATGACACCTCCGTGCACTTCATGGAAACAGCTTCTCAACACATGGCTGCCGAAATTAAAGTCGCTCGTACTTCGATTCGACCAAGAAGGCATCATCTTCACAGAACCTGTACTGAAAGATTTGCCCCCAACTCTGGAGAGTCTAACCGTCTACGAATGGCGGAGGATGCTCAGAGGCTTCGAAGAAGCCAATCTCATGTCGTTGAAGAGCTTGAAATTGTACCATGATGATGATGGTCCATCGATTGACTTGCCACGATCGGGGAGGGTGACACTTCATTCCTTGACCGAAAGAGACATGGAAGTACTCAAGCAGTGCAAAAATTTGAAGAGTCTGGCATTATCTTGGAATCCGAACACCGACTATAACATCAGACCTTTGCTGCAGGCGCTGGCTCCACGCCTGATGGAACTGGAAATCATCCACGCCATACCTAGCGAAGAGCGACAGATTGGGAATCCGGTTGCGAATTTTCCACTCCTGAAAGTCCTTCGCCTCGACAATTTGTACACGGATTACCACTGCCTGGACAATTTTGACACGCCCATCCTCAACAGACTAGATTTGCACTGTTATTGGCCACGAACTCTTTCCGTTTTCGGCCCTGTTGGAGTGCTGAGCTTTCCCCAGTCTCTGAAGGAACTGCGAATTGAGGTGAGCGACGAGGACGACGAGCCCGAGACCGACAATGTCCTGCGCAGAATTTTCAGCCGACTGCCAACACTGCAAAGGTTGCATTTAGGCAGCACCCGTGTGACCGATTCCGGAATCACTGGAATTCCAACGGAAGACTTGAAGGTACTACCACCCGCCGCAGCGAGTGCGGAGAATGCCGGAATCGACGTCGGAGCAATGCGGCAATTTCCCTTCATTGGTGATCTCAAACGTAAGTGTGTAATCGTCGATTAATGACTGCTTTTCTTTGCTGATATTCGCCTTTTCCTTTTGCAAAACAGAACTGCAGCATTTCACGTTCGACGGGCACACTTTGAGCAACAAATCCATTCACTACGGATTCAGGCACCTTTCTGAGCTCACGTACTTCAAGCTGCCGCCGTACTACGACTCTGGGCCCGGCTACGTAGCCATCGAACGCGTGGACGCGCCAGCGCTCGTTGACGCCTGCCCCGCGCTGGTTCGAATCGACGTCAACGGCTTTCCGGATTTCTCTTACGACGCTTACGATGACAATATCGAGTACATCAGCATCCACGGTGGTAGCGGGAATGGGAACGGGGCTAAGCCATGCGGACGCATTTACCGGGGCTGCGGCCTGCGGGACGACGAAATAGGACGAATTCGAGCGAAAAATCCCTGGCTGGAAATTGTGCATCGCGAAAAGTACTCGATTTCGGAGCGGGAGCGGGCGGCGAGAAGGGGGCCGTGCATTGCGCGAGTGAAAACACTTTAGTTTCATTTCCTTATCAATGCCAATCACATTTCGAACTTCTTTTCCATCAGGCATCGAATCATGAATTTATTTCCTTTACTGCCAATATACAACATAACACTGGTAAGTACTGTAAATTGACACTGCCGACGGTAAATAAAAGTACAAGTTGGTTGCAGACTTGACTTGACTTGGCATTCCTGAGAAATTCGATTGTAAACTTATATCAACTTATGGAAGAAAGTCCACCCTCATGTGACCATGGGTTCGGGCCTATCACCGGAGCCGAAAGTGGCTCCGAATTTGGTTATGAAATTGTTCTTCATGTATTTCCAGTACGCACTTCGAATTCGATCCACCTTCTCATCCAAAAGCGTACAAATCTGTGGACATAAAAAACGAACGTCAGTCACACTTACACTCCATTCAGAAGTTCAAACATTGGTCAGAGCTTAATTTCGCTTAGCACTTACTTCCATTGCATGCTGGTACTCTTTCGCGCCGGCCTTCTGCGCCTGCAACCTCTCTTCGTAGATGTACAACATGAAACTGTGCAAGTGGATACTTTTTGACCCCGTCCCGAGAACATCGAGGCATTGCTTCAGCATCAGGTCGTCGTCTTCGATGCGGATTTGGTCGTGCATTTCGTATACACTGAAATTATTAAAATTCGTATATTGTATCGTAGTCAACACGCTTGATAATGAATGGGCCGAATTTTTAGATTAAATATTGGCTATATTGCTATATTCACCCTCGCAAATAATTCCACGCGCTTTCATTCGACGGAGCCTTCAATATTTGTGACCATGTATACTCAATTTCGTTCCTGACTACTTCCGGTGTGATTTGGATTTCAGGCGAATTCTTAATCACGTAGTATCGCTGGTTCCAGGCGGAGTTGTTGCGGACGTCTTCTTCGATCAGGAAATTCACGTATCCCAATTCTTCGGAGAATGCCCTATAATTGCAATTAACTACAATGTGTTGTGAAAGAAAAACCTCCACGCGATGCGCATGAAGTATCATTTTGGGTTTCCGACTTACTGAAATGCGTTAAGGACCCATTGCCTATGCTGCCAGGCATGGTAATTCTTCCCATCCTTTGCCAGTAGGACTTCAGTCATCTCCAGCTCCTGCCTCACAGCCTGTAATTTGGCTTCTGCATCCTTCAGCAACATTTCACCCGTATCTTCATTGTACCCAACTGCCCAGGACACGAGTGACTTGCGATGATGCCAGACTTGATAGTTCTTTTGATTGTCCTCGATCATGTCAGCTGAAAACTTGAATTCTCGATCGAAGGCTTCTGACACACCGTCGGTAGTCATCAGACACGGAATCTGCAGTGCTTGGAGGGTATCACGCCTAATAAAAGTATACGCAATACTATAAATGTGATTCCTGCTTGACTTGCGCTGTGATTTTTAACCTACCTATACTGCCAAACAGTGTAATTGGCAGCATTTAAGCTTAATGCGTCGGCAGTCAGCTCCAAAACCCGCTGTGACTTCTCTCCAGTTCGCATCACACCACGAAAGTAGTCGTACACATCAACAACTGAAAATAATCACAACAATTAATATTTGCACCAGCCCATTAAAAAAGGGAGCCTAACTGACAAGAACTTACATTTCTTTGAGTAATTAATCCGAACAACTGGCTCAGGGCCGTCATCTTGTGGAATTGGAGTTACGTCTTTCCATTCGGCGCGGTCCTTGTAGAAAATGTGGATGTTTTCGCCTTCTGACTCGGTGTCTGACATGATCACTCAATCACTGGCCCTACTGACTAATTATCTCGTTAATAACCGCAGCTCAATCGGCTTTTCAGGGCTTTCGATGCAATACGGTGAGTTTCGAATCGCGAGAGCCAACCGCAAGGATTTCAATGCTCCTCGGACTCGAATTCTCAACACAGCTCCTTAAATTCGGCCATCCTCTTCTCCAATTGATTGGGCAAGTTTAGGTAAGCAACAAGCACCAGTTTATTCGGCTCATCAGTACGCTAATCAGTATTTTACAGGTAACATATTGACATTACCACACCACACACAATTCAATTATTTATTTATTGCTTTTGATCCCGGCACACATTGGAACGTGTCGCTGGGCCGCCCCTTCCGCGAATTTCCGTCCGCAGTGAGGACATTCCACGTAATCTGAGTAGTCCGAGTCTGGAGGAGGAGGAAGGTCGTTCGGGTCTCCGCCAGCAGCCACGTGGGCGTTGTATTCCTTCGCTGCGCGGATGGTTTTGATAAAATCGTCGTGTTTTGTCCGCCAATTCGCTTTCTTTGCGCCACCAACGCCGGCAGCGCCCCCAACGAGCTGCTTGTTCTTCTTTGTGTTGTTGGGCGCTTTAGGTATCGTTCGCCCTGCAGGCGCTGCCAGAGCCGAAGGCCCATCAATCCCAAGCTCTTCTCGCGCGGTCGTGTTGGGGTCAAACACGTGCCGCTTCTTCTGCTTCGTTTTCTGGCAGATTTGTTCGTGCTTGTGGAGGCGATCGATGGCGAAGCAGCGTCCACAAATGGAGCATGGCTCCGTGCCGGGTGGAGGCGACTTGTTGGTCGGTAGGGAAGCAGCAGCAGCTGCGGCTGCTGCTTTGGTGGCGGCGGGATTCTTGATCTTCGGTTTGGTGATAGGCTGCAGAAAAACTAAATGCGTTAATTGCTGCTCTGATTTTGAATCTCGCGCGGGCGTGTTTCCTTACCACATTTGCAGGCCCCAAAACTGCCGCAGCGACTTCCGGCGGAACGCCCGCTGCCTGCAGACTTCTGAGACCCTTCAGCTTATCTCTCAACTCAGCTTCTTTCTGCTGTACTGTTTTCTCAAATTCTTCGGCGTAGTCAACGTATTTTGTACTGCGAGGAATGAGGTCACCGTCGCCACCCTCAAAACCCTCGGACTGAGGCCGAATGCTGTCCAGTGAACTAGGCCGGGGAAGTGCAGCGCCTACTCTGAAGGGATGATCACCACCAGATGACTCACGCTCAAATATCGACGTCTTGCTTGTCGAGATGGGGGCCGACGTTTTCTTTTTCGTGGGAGGCAGCACAGCATGGTTGTTGATTGCATGTCCGTTTGTTGTCACCACCGCCTTGAGCGGTGCGGGGCTCGGTGTCTTCCGAGACGAGCCGATGTTGCCGTAGCCGTAGCCCTGAGGTGACGTCACGGGACTTGGGCTCGAGCCACGACTCCTCTGCGCGCCAGCGCCAGCAGGCAGGGGCAGTGGCTCGAGTGGGTTATTCTTGTCGATGCCTTTGCTGTTGTTTCTTCGCTCTTCAAACATTTGCCTCACTTTTCCAGGGCCGAGCAGGTTAATGGAGTGGGACATGGACGGAGTGGGCGAAGCTATCGGGCTCGGGTTGGGTGGGCCAGTCCGGGCGCGTTGTGGCAGGACTCCGTTGAGGCCGGCCTTCGATTTGCCACGCTGCTGCTGGGACTCGAGGAGCTGAATGAGTTTGTGCTCCTGCGCCAAAAAATTGGATGCTTGCTTAGAATTGAATACAGAAGCTTATCACTGATTACTGATAAAGAATTTACTAAAGAACCCAAGCAGGCTTCCTTTTCTTACCTTTTCATTGGGTGACCAACTCTGCACTCTCGATTCATAGAAGGCGGTCGACTCCATTGCTATCGCCCCACACGCTCGCTCAAATCATTGAATGGCAGGTAGGGTCGATCACTTCAATTCATATCACTTCAAATCAGTAGAGTACACCAATTCAGTGGAAACTGGGCAAATTGATCGATGACTCATCCACTTAGATACTCGATACACTGAAAAGGCGCACGTCCACTTAGCGTAAGTAAAAGTAAAGTGATAGTGACTGGACTGGAGTGACTGCCTGGGAATGAAATAAAATGATGCATTAAAAAGATTCGTCTGGAAAATCGATATCGCGTGCCACACGAAGACAAAATGACAAAAACTCTGAAGCCGAAGCGCCAAAACGCAAAAACGCCACGCCACGCCAGCAGTTATTTATTTATTGAGCCCCGTTACCTGTTAATGTATTCATTGCTGTTTCGCCAATTTGCCTGCCATGTATGTACGGACGTATTTTTATGTTGTGGCTGTTGAAGGTCAGTTGGGTAGCAGCAGTGTCCAAGCTCCAAGCATAAAGTAAAGGAATTCAGGAATTCACCTCCCAATCGATCAAACAGCAGTAAATCCTCATCAAATATTCAACGACTATCGATTCGGGCGACGACGACGAGCTTCCGATTTCCGAGTGACAGTGGACAATGCCTGTTGTACTGTACAGGAAATTGCGAATTTGTAAACTGGCTCGGCCTTTGAACGCCCGAACGCTTGAACGTCGGAGTCCGGACGGCTGAGTCGACTTTGACATTTCAGCGTTTGGACATTTCGGTTTTGGCTTTGAATTTTGCATTGTTTTTGATGTCATCGTCGTGTTTACATGTTTTATGGAAAAGTCAGTATACGGCAACGGCAAGAACGACGTAATACTTGCAGTAAATACCAGCAATTTCCGTTTTCGCGAATTGTTTGTCATGAATTTGACTTGACATTGCACCAATTCCCTAGTTTTGCACCCACCCGGGTTCGGACTTGAGCCTGGGCTTGGTAATGAACTAGATTCATACTAAATGAGAAAAATATCCGTCCGGATGCATGCGAGGGCGAAGGCGAAGTCCCTCGCATGAACATTGAAATTGAACTCAATTCGTTATCACAAAATAAACGCGAATTATGGGTTCCGAGTCGTTGAGTCCGTTTTGCCATTTTGCGAGTGGTCGATTTCGCTTCAAAAAAAATCGTGATTGTAACAATTTTTGCCCGCAGCACCGACTTCTGAAAAGCTTATCCTTGAACATTTTAGACTTTTGAGAAGGCGTTTCATAGTTTTTATCTTTGTGTATAAATACTGACGCGCGCTGCCGTTTTGCAAATATCACTTATCACCACCACCGCCAAAGTCACCTCAAAGTCTCAAAGTCGGAGTCAAATCAAGAAACCTATCCCCCTGCGCCTGCACCTTTTCGTCATGTCGCAATCCCAGCTGGACCGAATCGAAAACATGCTGGTCAACATAGATCGGCGGATCGAAACCCTCGAAATTCAGGCGCGGTCAGGCAACGTCAGCGCCGGTGCTTCGCTTTCGCAAGCCCCAACCACGCCGCCAGCTGCCACCCAAACGCCAGCGCCGGCGTCTCCCGACAACGCCAGCGGACGCCATCCCCAACTCCCAGCCGACCGCACCCCAAAACCTGGCTGCCCGACCTGCGGAGGTGCGGGGCTCGTCAAGTGCCAGTCGTGCAACGGGCACGGGGGCGAAGTCAAATGAGAGCCATGCAACGGGACGGGGTTTACCGACTCGTTTAACCGCTACAAACGCTGCACCTTTTGCAAAGGCGTCGGCCAGAGCGCCTGCGGGTGCATGGGGCTCGTCCGCGGCCGCGATCTCTGCGCCTGCACGATGTCAGACGCAGAACGCAAGCAGAGCCAGGCCATCCAGGCTGCAGGAGCTGAAATGGTGCTCGGAGGATTGCAGGGCGCTACGGGGATGAATGCGAAGATGTTTGGCGCCTTTGGCGACATGAACCTCAAATTTTGAACGCCAGTGGCAACTTTATTGAATGAATTTTCTTTATGATTTCTGCAGTGGCAATAAAATTTTTTAAATGCAGATAATAAATTGTACCGTTTATTCGACGATTTGACGCAACAACAAAAGAACAACAACGACAAAACAAGGCATGGGTTTAAATTAAGAAAGTGGGTCGGTCAAAGGTCAACAACTGCTGTGTGCTTGGCTTAGAAAATAGTCTCGATCGCCTTGATGGCCACTTTGGTGAGTGCGTCCATGTCGAGTTGGTTCATCAGACTGGCAGCGCTCGCGAAAACGGACTGGGTCGAGCTGCGGTGGCCGTGTCCGTGGCCGCCGCCGCCGCCGCCGAATGAGGGGACTTTCGTGTAGACGGTGATGCCCGGGCGTCCTCCATGCCCTCCGTGTCCGCCTCCGTATCCACCTCCGCCGTGGCCGGGTGCTGGGCCCTTGACGAGCACAAAGTTGAAGAAGAAGAGGAGGAGGGGGACGATGAAGAGGAGCGAGACGACCGAGATGACGATTTCCTGGTTGAAGCCCCAGCTGCCTGCTGCGTGCTGCGTCGTCGATGCTGCTCCCCAGCCAGACCCGCTTGACTGCTGGTCCTTCCCTGCTGCTGTTGCTCCAGCGGCAGCACCCCCGGCGGCGCCGTTGTAGTGTGACTTGCCTTGCCCTTGGACTTGGACTCCCGACGTCGAGCTGGCGGAGGCGAGCGGCTGCGCCACGCTTTGGGTCTGGTACGAGCCCGCCTGTTGCACGAGATTGGCGTACTGCAGGCCGATGGCGGGCTGCACGACGTGGACTTGCGGGGCCGTCGCTTGGGCTTGGTATTGGGCCTGTGCGTAGTGGGGCTGCTGCTGATAAGCCTGTTGCTGCTGGTGCGAGACAATGTTGAAGGAATTGGTCGACCCGGAAGTCAGCTGATCGGCGGCCAGCGCCGATCCGAGCATTGCAAAGACCGCGAACGCGACGAATCTTGACTCCATTCTTGATAACTGATTACGATCGTTTAATTAATCGATAAGGCGAAGGACAGTTGACAAATCAGGCTGCTATGACTGCTGCTGGTGGCTGGTGACTGTGTCAGGCGAGCGACGGAGGTCGAATGAATCAAAGGCCAGGCATCAGGTTCACAATTAAACAGCGGACGGCAGTTTCTAATTGCCATCGTCCACTACGAACTGCACGAAGTCATGCGAATACGCATGCCAATTCGAGTGCCAACTTCCTTCCGTCGCGTAATCTTCTTATCAATTTCTCTTTCTTTCTTCTTCATTCATCAGCAGCGTACGGCGTACGGCAGTTATCAGTGGGAAATGAACTTGATCTTGAATTAATCTACACGACGCGTACAACTACGCGTAAGGCCGCGTAAGTGAAGAAAGCGAAAGTTTGGGATCAAAAACCAGTTTTGCTTGCTGAATGCTGAGAATGGTGCTAACATGCTGCAGGATCTTTTTTGTCGCCGTAACTCAAGACGAGCAGAAAGTAGGCACTTGAACCCCGGTGAACTTGACCACTGCACTGGCTCCCAGATTAGTTTAACTTTCTTATTACAATAATTACGTTAAACTTTAAAGGTTAGTCGTTAAATCAGACGACGACGATGACAATGACACTAATCACCTGCGCGATGGGCGATTGATAAGGATAAGGCAGCATAGCGCAGCGTGAAGAAGAGAGAAGAGGAGATCGACGATCTTTGTTCTGGTTTTGGCTGGGATCGCAATCACGTGTGAGGCAAAGGCAGGCTCTTCGAATGGTGCTTCGGCTTTGCTCCACGTACGTACAAGTACTGGTTGTGTAATGCCAAGTTAACCATCTGGCTCTGTGACGGCTCCGACTTTCTCTTTTCCTACCTTTTGCCCCGATTCGTCTTCCTTATCAGGACCACTCTAGACTGACAAACTGGAACCCTGTGCACTGATTAAGGGACTTTAGGCCGATTTCACCAGTGAAATTCTCTGTGATTAGGAATTTAGTAATCAATCTCCATCTATCACCCGCCTAGCCTTCACAATGCAGCATCAGCATAAGCACCTGTACTTAGACAGTCATTTGAAGAATATGAGCCTGACAGGCATTGTCCTCCTTCTTCTAATCAGCTGCCTCGGCACTGATACGCAGCGGGTGGCGCCTGGTGTCCCTCCACAACAGTATCAACAACCTCCTCAGCAGTATCAGCCTCCTCCGCCACAGCACCAACAGCAAGGGCAGGCGCCTCCACACCAACACCAGCAACAACAACAGTATCAGCAGGTGCCCCAGCAATTTCAGCAGCAGCCGCCACCACCACCACAGCAGCAGCAGCAAGTGCACCATCAGCAACAAATACCACAGCAGCAGGGGCAAGGCCTCCGTCAGCCACCGCCTCAGCCGGGTCACGGTCACACTCATGGCCAGCCAAGGCCCGGGCAGTTACTGGATGCGAGTAACGTCGCCCAGGAACGAGAGTAAGCGAACTCCAATTCTTTACTAATTTAGATGCTTTAATTACTTAATTACCTGGGGCAATGATTAATTACTACCTACTTTTTGAAACTTCAGCCATCTGAAGGAGCACATGCCTGTCCCGATCGACACGTCCCAAATGTCTGAGCAAGAGCTTCAATTCCATTACTTTAAGATGCATGATGCTGACGGCAATCACAAGCTGGATGGATGTGAACTGGTCAAATCGCTGGTGCACTGGCATGGTAAGTAGCAGTGCATTATTTTACTCTTGTTCCTATCAAATGGAGGAGTTTCTTCCCTCTTCACTGTCACTGTACTCTTGCTGTACACTTTGCTTTTCTCTTTCTCCTTAGACGCCTCGAACCACGACCCCAACAGTGGCCAGCCCGTCCCCGAAGCAAAAATCTTCAAGGATGATGAACTGAGCAACATGATCGACCCGATTCTGGCGAACGATGATAAGAACAACGACGGTTACATTGACTACATGGAGTTTGTGCAGGCACAAGCTAATGTGGCCGCCAGGGGTCATGAAGCCGGTGCACAGCAGCCTGTGCAGCCGTAACAATAACTCAGGCTAACGACAACTAGGATTTAACTTGGATTACGAAATTCCATTTACCAAGTGATTCTTGGGCCAAGATGAGGACTGAGGAGATTCCTAAAAGAAATTGTAATAGGTTTAAGGCAATAATAACAATTAAGCTATTTTAAGTTAACATTAAATTAATTAAGAATGTGCTTGTTGTGAATTATGACCAGGGTGCAATATTTAAGCAATTGTGGGTTCTAAATTTAATTCTACTGTATTTTACGTATTTTAAGGTCAAAGTTCACACTTTCTTCACTTTCTTAATTCTTACCTTTTATCAGTGTATTTCGGTTACAATTTCTGACTTGGCTCGGCTCAAGGCTCAAATGCATTTCTTTTAATGTCAATAATTAATTTTTTATCTCCGGCACCTTTTAACGTAGAGCACGAGGGCCCATCGCCTGAAACCTCCGTCGGGGACGATCAACTCGCCCATTTTGTCGACAATTTCCTCCACAGCCACGATCTGAACACTGACGGACTGATTGACTACCGGGAATTCAGCATCGCCCAGCGAAAACAGCGCGAAGACGAAGAGTCCCGGAAATGCAAGACTTGTGGTGGTTAGCGAACAGCGAACTGAATTTCCTGTCAATAAAGTAGGGCTACAATACAACTGATAAGGCGAAGAAGGCCCCTGACCTTTGATAATTGACAAAGATAACACGATTTATTTTTATGGTGTTCTCGCGAAATTTCAACGTGTACAAATACAAATACAAAATCAGAATTCCAATAAAAGAACTACAAATTTTGCATTGAAACAGAAGAGTCTTGAATTCGCGTGGGTTAGCAGCTATCAGTCTATCAGCTAATTGCTGATCTTGTGGTTTTGGTTTTGCGCTTGATGCTGACTGGAGTTGTTTATCGTGTTAACTAAATCAGAGTTTTCATTTTCGAGTTTTGTTCTGAAGTTGGAGTTGAATTTATTCTCTTGCGCTGGTTGGCTTGAGTGTTGAGTTGAGAGTTTTTCAGCGAGTTGAGCCTTCGCCTCCTTCCGGAATCGGAAAGAATGAGCCGCCCTCGGCACGCTCATGTCCGAATATCGGCATTCGAGGAAATGCAGACACCAAATACTGGTCCATCCGGGATCGAGCGACTACGGTCGGATAGTCGATCATTCCCAAAACGGCCTGAACCTCGAGATCTTCGTCCTTGTAGGGCTCCAGCTCCAATGTGTCTGGAGCGCCTCCAGATTCACCGCCTTTTGGTTCACCATCACAGCCGCTACCGCCTTCGCTCTCGTGGAGACTTTCTTCGTCGAGGCCACTCTCTCCGTCGTAACCGCTCTCGACGTCATCCTCTTCTTCGCCTTCGTTGAAACCGTAGCCGTAGCCGTTTTCCCCACCGCCATCGCCAAAGTGGCCAAAGGCAAAGACGTCACCATGAACTGCACAGTAAGGGAACAGGGCCATATCCCAGAAGCAGGTGCACGGCATATACTGGAGCAGCGGCTGCGGCTGGGGCCAGAACGGAGCAGGAAGCGGAAACATCATCGGAACCCAAGTACAAGTAAGCGGAGTAGGCTTTACCAGCGGCGGTGGCGGCGGCGGTGGGCACGAGAATTCCCAACCCATGTTTGTGTGCCAGTTCAGAGCCCAATTGAAATTAAAGGTTTGCTTCATGGTAGCAAAGAGAGAGCCAACTTGCAGTGCCCTCACATTGGCAAGAAAGGAGGCACCAGCATAGATCAGGGGTTCCATTTTCTTCGCTGACAAGATCCGAGCCATTTCAGTCAATTGAGTCTTGCACGAAGCATGAGTGTCCGAGTAAAGACTTTCAATGTCCGCCTGCAATTTATGCCAATGCAATATGCAATGAAAATACGTCAGCCATTTGATCATTTTGTTCACCAGTTTAGTGGAAGTAGTGATTACTGATTAGCTGATGAATTCTTGTGCATGCCCTTACCATTTTATCATGCCAAAATGAAAACGCAGTTTGTCCGCTTGGCGGTAGCAGCTGGTGTCCGAAATCAGCGAATCCAGGTGGAATATTCAACTCAGGACCAATCGGAGCCGGAACTGGAGTCAATCCAAGAAAACCCGGCTTACCCGTGAAAGCCGAGTCACGACCTTCCATAACTCCAATTTCCATCTTGATTTATAATCCTCGCTGGCTGGCTCTGGCTAATCAAATGATTCTGGTACGTTAGTACGGCTTCCGAGTACTGATAACAAGAAAATCGACTCAAAAGTTAACTACTAGTGCCTATTGTGGAAAATAAGCGCAAAACCTGTCAAAAGTGTCCAATAATTACCTGAACTGGCTCTGTCTCCAGATTCTCGACCTTCCTTCTCAGTTCAAATAGCAAATTCGAACCAATTTGGTCACAATGACGATTGACGAGAGAGCGTCAGTCACTACTAAACTGGTCAGTCAAAGACCATCGGTCGAGAAGTCCTCGGCTGCACGGTGCAGTGCAGTGCGTGGAAGAGTTCAGAATTAAATGCTGATCTCGGAACTACTAAAACATTGTTCCAGTTCACGCTAACGCTCAAGCCTAACTGGCAAATCCAAAGTCAGTCAGCTGTGATAAAACTGTGAACCCTTCTCGCTTCTGCTTCTGTGCCTGCTTCGGATCGGTCCTTCAACTTGAACAATTCAGAAGAAGCTAATTTCGTATTTCATGCGCTGTTGCAGATTTTAGTCTCACGTCTTCCAATGCTAAAGATCTCTTTGTGCAACATGAAGATAAAGATGCTGATTAAGGCCAACGCAACGCATGATAAATCAGTGTATTTGGGCATTTATTAAATCTTTCGACTTAACGACGACGACGGTTAATTCGCGTACGCGTACAGTAGTACATTTGATAACTACAACATGCATAGTAGTGAAATACCATAATGTGCAGCAGAATTTGTAGAATTGGAGGGCTGGGAGCCTGGGACCGGGAATTTGGGTCCAATCAGGATTTGGGGACAAGGGCAAGGGTCGAAGATAAATACACTAATTAAGCACTACCAGTAGTAAAAATACGTAATATAATTTTATAGTACAAAATTGTGAGCATTTTCGTATGTCTGTAAATTTCTAGACCGCGCGATCGGGATCAGAAATTCAATGCAGCAACTACCAATAAGTAAGGTAATTGTCTTCTAAATATGCTAACCTAAGTATTAACTAACTAATTAAGTATGGTACAGATTATACATACATTAAGCTGTATAAAGGGCTATGGCTCTGCATGTCAATGTGTCAATAATTTTTTATTTTACTATTCTTATCAGTCGCTTAGTATTTACAAAGCATTTAGACTGACAGTAGTAAAACAATTTACATGCAATAGCAATATCTCTTAAGTAATTAAGTACATTACATTAAATACACACAGAAAGGGTACACGGTTCGGAATTGCATTTGCATTACACGGTTAGCATTAGCAAGATGAAGGTGAGATCGAACGATAGATAACGATAAAAGTAGCCGAGACAACTAACAAACAAAGTGTAGCTAACTGAATAAATAACAACTGATAAGGGTTAAAGTGAAAGCTGAATCTGTGAACAATGAAAAGTGAAAAGTAAATAGTGAACACGTTGAGCAATGAATTAATAAATGAAAAGAGCTGGAATCGGTGGCTACTTGGCTACAAATGAATTGGGCTGTTAATTAGAGAGCAGGGCGGGCCGGGCGCAGGTACGTGAACTGATTAACTGATAAGGTCAACGGCAAATGGCTGATAAGACGCGCTGGCGCTCGCATTTGCACACTGATTGTCAACTACGGAGCCGTAAATTGCCTGGCTTGCGTTAAGTAGCAGTAGCATTAGATTACATTTTATTTAACTTAGAACTAATTAAATATGATTTAAATATTTTAGGCTGGCTACACGATAATTTCACGTATGACTCTCCTCCCCCGCGAGTTGGGCGTCGCGTATCCGCCCGCGGCGTCCACTGCCGCTTCGTCGTACGACTGCTGCAGGTATTGCTGGTGCTGGTGCGGATGGCCGCTGTTGTGGAGAGGACGGGAGGAGTTGGCGGACGAATCGTCTTGGGACAGCAAGGAATTCTGGTCCAGCTGTCCATGACCATGTCCATTCATGTTATGGTTGGGGTACGGGTCTGGGAGCCCGCTCAGCTCGGTCAGGTAAGAATCACCTGTAAGTGCGGGAAAATTTGAAATTTGAAATATATCTGTTTTTGCTAATTTCCTGTACGTGCACGTTCACTTTGTTCAGCTTACCCATGAGATCCTGCCTCCTCTTTGGCTTCGGCACGACACCGTAAGGATCCTGCTGCTGCTGGAGGTACATGGCGCTCGTGTTGGCTCGATTGTCGTAGGGGCTGCTGAGGCACGCTGCTTGATGCTCGTACGCCTGCTGCTGCTGTTGTTGCTGCTGGAGGAGCAGTTGGGCCGACGGAGGGTAAGGGTCGTAGTTCCCATTCGGGTTTCCACTAAGTTGGTGCTGGTATCCTCCGCCGCCATACTGCTGCTGGTGCATCTGATGCCCGTGCTGGTGGTGCTCGCCATTGCTGCTTCCTCCATTCGTAATCTTCCACAGGGAGTCTTGCGAGTCGACCGAGCCTCCATTATTCGAGTTAGAGTAAGAATTCTGGTCAATGTACGGAATTCCGCCTCCTTCTCCGTTCCCCAAATACCCGTTTTGTGCCGCGGCCTGGAAATTCTTGATTGTGTCCTCGATTATGTCCACCGACCGATCCAGTGCCTTATTCTCCATGCCGCCGTTTGTCGTGAAATACGGCGGAGGCACGACTTGCGTCTGGTGACCACGTCCGGCTTCATACTCGACCTTCTTCACGGGTTTCTTGTTCCGGCGACAGCAGCAGAAGATGAAGGCCAGGACAAGGCACAGGAGGAGCACAATGGCGGAGACGATGCCGCCAATCACGTAGTGCGCGCGTACGGAAGGTGGTGCTGTAGCGGGGAGTTCGCGGGGGTCGATGTAGCGGGCATCGACATATTTTCCACACATGTCTTCTGTCCCCACGCAAAGGCTGGCGCGAACCTCCCTCAAATTCTGGAGGCGAGCCGCCTCGATCACGTGCCGGAAAGAGTTATCGTTTCCAAAGGGCAGGAGACCGTCAACCATCTGCCAGGCGTCGTCCTGGCCAACTTTCGCCTCCAATTTGGCCTTGAGTGGCAGCCCAGCCAGCGACTGCGCTTGCGCCTCTCCGCCGGATGGCGTGGCCATTCCAAAAACGATTGTCCCCGATTGCGGTTCGTACTTGACATCGTGCGGAGTCGGAAGGCGGGCCGTGTCGACTCGAGTCATGTTCGTGACGGAGGGCGAGTACTCCGAGTAGCCCCGATCGTTGTACGCCTTCGCCTTAAACACGTAAATCGTCTGCTGCTCGAGTCCCGTCACGTTGCACGGATTCGCGGCCTGGCAGTCGAAGTCCTGGAGCCGCGCCTGCTTGTCGCTGTAGAAGCTGATCATGTACTTTGTGTTGGCGTAGCCACCGTCGAAACCGGGCTCGAACCCGAGCGCCACGCTGCTCGTCCCCGTCCCGCTCACGTACAGCCCTGTCGGTGGCCAAGGTTTCCCGCGCTTTTCGAGGAGGACGACGGCGCTCGTGTTGCCCATCTGATTGTACGTGTGGCAGGTGTACGGTCCGTAGTGCTCCTCACGCATGTTGCGAATGATGAGCGTCGAGACGTAGCGTTCGTTCGAGAGGATCGTCACGTTCACGTCAAAGTTCGGGTCGTCGAGCCCCACCAACGGCGACGCGGAGTTGAAGCTCCAGTCGAATTCCGGTTTGGGATAGGCTTGGACGTGGCAGGGCACAAGCGCCGTGTCGCCCACGTCGAATGCGACTCGCTCGGGTTCGGTCTGCAGGCTTCGGATGAAGATTGGCTTATCTGCAGTCAGAATTGGCGCGAATTAGCAAATTAGCACGGAGAAATCAAGAATTGACGGCAATTAGCAAATTAAATCAAGGACAAATCTTCAGACTTAGGATATCAAGGATAAACAGGTAAACTTACGTTGCACTCGAAGATACATGTGGCTTTCTTCTTTCCTGACGTCATTCTCAAACACACACGCGTAGTATCCGCGGTCCGTCGCCAGAATCGAGTCCCGGGAGCCGCCCGAGAAGTACAGCGTGCTCTGGACGGTGATGAAGCCCTTCGCGCCGACAATATCCTCAGTTACGACCTTGTAAAGCGAGCCGTCAACGTCAATCGCCTGCCCATCCTTTACCCAAGTGATATTCGGGCGTGGTTTGCCGACAGCCGAGCACATGACGCTGAAGCCTGTGTCGCCCGTACGGCGAATGACTTGCGCCTGGAGTCCGGAGACGATCCGTGGAGCGTGGTGCACTTGCAACTGGGTTCGCCCGACGGTCCCGGTCCCGATTTCATTGTTGGGTTGGCAGAAATACGTGCCTTCGGTGCTCGCTTTGGCGAGTGCGATGTTCAGCTGCGCCCCGACGGCGATGGTCGCCTCGCTCCCGTCACGCCACCAGCGGTATTGCGGTAAGGGCCAGCCGGGCGGGTCCGCCCCACACGAAAGCGTCACACCAGCCCCTTCGACGACGTACGGCTGCATGGGTTCGATAACCGTCGTGCCCGGCGCATGCTTAATGAGCAGAGTCACCGTCGCATTTCCTGACCGTTCGTAAGAAGTCTCGGAGCCACTCGGGTGAAGGATATTCGTTGCTCGGCAGATGTAGTCCCCGACATTCGCCGCGGACGCCCGTTCAATCCGAAGGAGGTCACCGGACTGCCTGAAACTTGGGTCGCCCTTCTTGATCCACTCTACAGTCGCTGGTCGAGGGTTGGAGGTCACATTGCACTTGATCCACACGTTTTCACCCTCTTCGTACTCCTTCCGTGCCACGACGGACACGATTGGCGCGTAGAGGACATCAAGAGTCAGGTCCGCTTCCCCAGTCTGCCCGAGTCCGTTGTCGGCGTTGCAGACGTACGTCCCCGCATCGCTCAGACTCACTCGTGGGATGACGTAGCCGAAAGTCGTCTCGGAGAACTTCCCGTTTCTCGTCCAACGCACGGAGCTCACGGCAGGTTTTGCGTCGACGTGGCAGCTCAGCTTCGCCGTGCCTCCCTTCTCGATCCGGAGTGGGTTCTCGGGGCCGACGCGGACGCGGGGAAAGTAGTTGACGTTGAGCACGACGCTGGACTGCAGCTGCACGCCGTCAGCGAGTGCCCTGTTCCAGACCACGCAGCGGTATTCGGTCGAATCGTCTTCCCGGGTCGGAGTCACGCTCAGGATGGCGCTCGTCTTGTTCTTGCGTGACCCTCCGAGACGAATTATGCTGTCGAGAGGCTGCGCCATATCCGAACGGTACCATTTGATGAGCGGATCCGGACTTCCTCCGTAACTGCTGCATGTCAGCTCCAGAGTTCGGCCCTCAGTCGCCGAAGGTTCGACGGGCACGATTTTTGGGATGCCGGGCGGGAGAAGGACGGTCAGCTGGATCGTGGCAGAATGCAACTTTTTTCCTGAACCGCTCTCCTTTGCATGACACTCGTATTTGCCGTTGTCACGATCGTAGGTCGCGTTGTGGATCCGCAGGTCGTAGCGGCCCTCAGCAAGTCGATAGTCGATTCTGTGAGCGGAAAATAAAACACGTGTTAAATGTTAATTGAGAAGGGCTGGCCAACACCCACTTTTATTGCATTGCACCAACAATGTCACTTGTCATTTTGTCATTGTTTCATTCATTATTCTGTATTCTCCGGCCTCATTACATAAAAAGGGTACTTAAGCGCCGGGCGCGGCCACGGCGGGACGACGCCCTTCAGGCTTCAGGTTCTCCTGAAACAAACGTCCGAGTCAGGTTGAAGTGGAAAGCAAGGAAGGAAGGAGACAATTCGACTTCGACTTTCAAAAGACAAGACACGGTGCAGAGTTCAATTGCATTTGTCAACTGTCTATTTTCCACATCTGCAATCAATCTGTGATCAGTGACTTATGATTTAGAAATCAGTGCATTATCATCAGCTAGTTGTCATAATTGACATGCAAGTCATGTGCCAACCGTCTTGTTCTCTTGTCTCTCACGTCGAGTCAGTCGAGTATCTCGATTTCATCTCACAACTTCTTGGATCTTGGATGTGGACGTGGGTCGTGGAATACCAATCAGGTAAACCATTTATCATTTCTGAAGTAAGACAAGAAGCATGCCTGCTGGAGGCTGAAGAAGATAAACTCACTCGTAATTTTGTTCCAGCGGAGTCTCCCCAATCGCCACGTTGTCCTTATCTCGGGTATTCGTCCTCGACCAGTACAGATTCGCCCGGCCAGGGCTCACAAGCTTGGAGTTGAACCGGCACTCGAGGATCACATCGTCGCCCTCCGCCACGTCACGCATTTCGTCCGCTGATACGGTCAGCGTTATCGCCGTCGCTGCCGCTACCCAAAAGGCGAGGAGTAGCCGCCAACTGCTGCTGCTGCCGCTTCGCTTCCCCATTTCTATAAATCACAAGGACAAAGAAGGTAAGTTAAGTACGAGTTTAAAGGTTCATTCATGCAAACGTAATGCCAAATATTTTTATTCTACAATTTCAGATTGTCATTGAATGATTCGACGATTCTGCATTCTGCGATGCAGCGCAGCATAGAGAAGAGAAGTGCATTGAATTAAGTCTTAATGGAATGGTCGCCGCAGTCGCAGTTATTTATGAGAAATCAATTCGTGCGTGCAGAAATTGAGTAAGTCGTCGTCGCAGTCCATTCAAAGTCAGTCTGGTGGAAGTGGAAGCTGGACTGCTGGGCTGGCTCAGGGATAAAAAGTTTATGTCCGTGTTCTTGTTCTCTTGTAGGGAAGAACAGAACAGATGACGAAGATGAAAATGAAGAGAACATCAAAAAGGAGTCGAAGTCAGCCGTTGGTCGGTCGAAGTCATCAAGTCATTCATGCATCCAGCAGCATCGACATCATTAAAACTCAATATTGCTATTGCTACCTTTTTGGAACCGACCCAACAATCGAGTGAAACCGTGCCGAGGCAGCCACCACACAACACCAGCAAAGCCAAAGCAAAGAAAGTCGTCATCGCTTTTTGGTCATCTTGTCGTGTCGGTCTTTAATTTCGGAATTGCCTTCCGAGCGCCCGTTTTTATGGGATTCCAGACAATAAACACCGAAAGTGAAAAGAAGATGCTGAGTTGGCAGGCACCGGCGTGAACGGTAAAAAGTTCAATTAACCGAACATGTAGCGAGATGCGACTGGAAAGGAAGGAAACGGACACGGACAGAAAAGAGTAGCAACATCGTCTTGTCGCCTTCGCCTTACTTTGCCTGCCTTTGCCTCGTCAAGATTTTCTGCTCTACGTCTGGGCCGATCTTTCGTGATCTCCCCATCATTGTCGTCTCCAACACCATTATTACGAAATACGAAGAAGAAGTGCCTCTATTAACTGTATTGAATTCAATTATCCAATGATCTCTCCCGTCCTGATCTTCGACAGTGGCAGCGGCATTCTACAAGGCAACGGCAACAAATGAATTCGGATCCTTCACCAATTCCATGCAGTTCAATGCAATATTCAATGATTCAATCATAACAATGCAAACAATGTGGCCACTCAATGCTCAATGGACTCAACACCGACCCAGTAAGGCATAATGCTCAATGAACTTATGCTGGAGATGAAAATGAAGGATGAGAATGAAGATCATACTTCATTTCACTTTCACAAGGACAAGACAGACACAATCGCGAGATGATTCACATCACAGCACTGCACATCGTTGCGTAAAGCGTAACGACGATTCGGTGGAAGTGGAAAGAAGGGAAGAAGATCGCCACGGCCACAGATCATTTACCTTTCCGCGAATGCAATACAACAATGGGCGTAATAATAGTAACCTAGTCTCCGTTCTCCGTGGCCGTCATCGTCGTGTCGTCGCTGTCTAACTGTTAAATAACCAAATCTAATGAAAATACTCCCACGCTATCACTCAACTACTGAAAATACTACACAACTACGCTTTTTGAAGTGGAGTGGATCTTTTGCACGGTTGACCGATTCCATTCAAGATGAAGAGCCCGAAGAGCCTTTGCATTCGCTTAGCATTGCATTACATTGCATGGACATGGAGAGATTGAAGATTCCAAAAATTATGCTACGGCGCGCCGTAGCCTTCGAGCGAAGTTCGAATTTCTTACTGGTAAAAGTCTTTCTTGTGTCTTCTCCCAATGAAATATGGGCTCTAATTAACTAATTACAGATTTCGTACGGACATCGCACTCACATTGAGTCGAATTGTGACACTGGTACAGTTTTGGACATTTTGGACCCAAATTACATAATAACTGCGTGGCAATTCGATTAACGCCTTGGCTTTTCCAACGCAGCACCAGCTAACAACAAAGAAAGTGCATCGTCCATTGTTGCTGCTGCTGTTGCTGCCGTTGCCGTCCTCTGTCTTGTCTTCTCTCTCCATCGTCTCATTATCATTTATTCGGAAAATGGGACTTGTAAATGGTAAATGAAGAACTCGACTCGTCTGCTTTTTTATTATTCCGTATTTAATTCCACGAGGTGCAAGTACAAGTACAATTTCCACTCGAACACTCGATTCGTTCGTTGTCCCCAACAATGAAATACAAGGTTTGGCTTTTGTATTGCATTGTTTAAGAGCTTAAACTTGTTTTTCTCACATCTCATTTGAACGCTGTATTGCATTGTTGTATGCGTACACTGGAAACGAATTCTTACAAAGCTTTTCCATTTCTTTTCCATTCAGGTGAGGTGAGGTTGACCTTGGAGCTTCATTATCGTCCTGCCACGCATAACGCGTTGCGTTTCTCGTTTCTTGCCTCTTCAGGACACAAAACGCAAGGTACAAACAACAACAAACAAGATCTCTGCTCGATCCAAGCCAAGCCACGCCGTGCCTGAATTGCCCGACCGAGCTACCAAATAAACATCTGTCAGCCTTTCACAATCAAAAAGTTGCTTTTGCTTCTGGAAAAGTTTTCAACTCAAATGCTACGCCACGCAACGCTGGAAAAGGCCCAGACTCATGCTCAGCTCAGGCTTCTTTTCCTTCTTCCTTCGAATGTAATTTGGAGTTTTGACAGCCAAAGAAAAAGTTTGGTGCTTGAAAATCTAATCACGACCTCATCTCATCTCGACGCATCTCATCTTCGTGTATCGTGTTCCGGCCTCGGTCTCTACCGGCCGTGGTTATGAAATGAATAAAAAGGGTACAAGTACAAGTTCGAGTCCCTTCAAAGACGAGTACCTTTTACGCTGTTCCCCTTTTACCTTGCCTTTTCATTATTCCCCATCAAAATGATTCTATTAATTTCAGGATTGTTAAAAAGAGCCAAGTCAAGCCAAAGATGCCTTCAGGAATCGAAATTGGTTCGAAAAAGATAATTAAGGAGCACAACACCACAACAATGCGCTGTGTTTATGAAATGGATCTATTTTTCCTGTCTTGGTAAGTAATTCTTCGTTTATCTCTTAAAGTAGCCCACATTTTCATATTACAGAACAAATCACACCTGCCAAGTGCTACACCTTCGCTTCCCTACCTTCCCTGCTTTCTTCATCTCGTATCATCTTTGTCTTATAGTGTATCAAAGTATAAAGGAAAGATGGTTGGAGGGAATTGAAGTACGGACGGACTTCATCTCATTATTCATCCCAACCAATTATTATCAATCACACATCAAGCGAAAGCGAAGCAATTGCAGCAACGGCAAAGAACATTAAAATACTGCCGGGCCTTCGAGGATCGCGTACTCGTACTTTAAACAACTCGGACTCGACTCGGGTTTAAATTGGAATTTACGATGCCTGGCCTCAGCTTTAGCTTTGCTTTGGTTGGTAATAAATTTAAAATTAAATTAGAACCCAGCAAGATCCAGCACCAAGAGGATGGTCTTAAATTAATAATTACTTTGGCCTGGACTCTGGACGGCTTTCAGCTTCGGCTTTGGGATTCGGACCTCAACTGAACTCGGACTGAATGAAACCAACTCCAAGTCCAAACGTCCAAACTAAACCAAGCTGGAGTCGTCGGAAAGGATGAGGAAATTGAAATCTAATTTAATAAACTCAACCAAGACAGACCGAATTCGAGTTGGGCCAGTCCGCACTCTGAATACTAATCGGTAAGTTGTTCGGTACGATTTATTCATTCTGGCCTGGCTGGCGTTCGCGTTGGTGGCTCAATTCAGTTGGCATTCCCACACCATTGAATTGCTATTGCAGATAATTACAGATTGTCCATCGTTTGTTTTCTTTCAGGTTCCTGCTCTTGGCTATGCAAATGCTATAGTATGCAAATCACATCGCCATCACGCAAATTACTTGTTCGGTCGTTTGTATTGACATTTCTCGTCAGCCATCAAGTCAAGTGGAGTGCTTGGTGCTTGCCATCTGGCCTGACTCGGTATTTAACGATCAATTAATATTAAAAGTTGCCATTCCAGTCTCGCAGAAGGCAAAACAGCTACAACAACCCAGTTTGGTTCAATTCACCGTTCAACATTGCCATCACATCGAATCATTACTCATTCTCGACCACGACTGACTCCTGACTATCAATTCAATTCATTTGCGATTCAGTAAGCTATTAATCCACGCAGCACGTAAAAGTCTGAACGAACGCTGAACCCAGCCAGACGATTACATCTTGACCTGTCTGAATTATTTAAACCAAGTTGACATTAATTGCTTTTTCTGATCCGCAGATTTGCAATTGAAAGGAACAGAGAAACTGCAAATCGTTTCACACATTAAGCAATGCACTAGCACTGATGCACTTCGGGTCACTATCATCATCACCCTTCCCTGCCTGCCTGCCCGCCTGGCTGTCTGGGGAACAACGAATAAGAACAAGACAAGTCTTCAAGTCAAGAGCAGGGAAATGAGTAACGATGTGCTCGAAATATTAACAGCTCACCTGAACCACAGTCACAAAACTTGTGAGTTGAACGTTGTACGTGTAAGAAAATGATAAATGATCTTATCGCCTCGAATCATCAGTTTCCCAGTCAAAAAACTGAGTGACATTTCCCTGCCCCGTTCGTGTAAAATCGTAAAACAAGTGCTCAGTCCCCCATTCCCATGTAATTGATCGTTTTCTTAACTATTTAGTGCACGCCGGCGGGGCCAAGTTCTACATTTCCATGTTTGGACATGGTTTTAATTTGTAATTACTGCCAATAATTGAAAGAAATTGGATTTTGACGTTTGCGCCGTAATTATGTGATGAACGATTTCGAGTTGAGTCGGAGTCTTGCTGGATTGGGTTCTCGCCTTTCGTGGGAAAATTCTCATGCTGGGCATGGATCTGAGCGAGAATTTGAATTCGAGAATTGAATTGAATTATTTAAACTCGGATCACATCAGACAGGTAAGGCAGGCTGGCCGTGGCAGTCAGTTGCAGGTTGTTACAGTTTTTTGTGCTCGACCAACTTGGCCCCATCAAAAACGATAATTTTTTAATCAATAGTTTCTCGTTTCAGTTGATTTGCGGTTGTATGGCGCTACAAACGAGACCAACAACGAGACTAACTACAGTCATTTCATTGCCATTGAAGCCATGCCAGTGCCATTGCCATTGCCTTCCCGCCTCGGATTAAAAAAAATCCTTCGACTTTCTCAAACCCCGTAATTATTATTTGGAGCAACTGCAACAACAGAAACCGGTTAAAGTAGCTTGGCGGCCTGGTCGTGGAGTGAAAGAATGCATTCGATAAGAGCCGATCTCGGCCAGGACCAAAATAATGCCTGTCCAAACGATCTGTGAGCAAGTTCAATTCATTTTATTACTGTTTGACCTGTAATTTAGCCGTGAAACTGCAGACGTGCAATGCGCAAGTTAATGTTTTTCTAATCTCTACTTTTGCAGTTGCTGCTGCTGCTGGCACATTGTTGCGGCCATTGTTATAATTATTACTCTGTTTAACACGTCGGCTGCCGCCGCATTTTCTACTGCACTGCTGCTGCTGCTGTCTTCACTTTACTAAACTGCTCCACGCCACATTTACATACGTAAATGGCTCGCATTACGAACCGCATGGCTTCTCAAGCAGAAAATGCAGCTCATTTTTATCTCGTATCTTTCTACACACTTTAACTACCATAATATTTATTGCTGTGATAACACTACGCTACGGCTACATTTTGACTGTGGCGAGGCGAGGCGATTGTTGTTGATGTTATTATTTCGATTCACTTTTGCTTTGCTTGCTGCCTTTGCCTCAAAAATTAGGATTCATTGACAAGAAAAGAAAAGAAGAAAGAATTTCACTGTTCCGCATCTCATCTCGAAGGCAGCAAGCGACGCAGGAAACTTGCGCCCCAGAAATCTCCATTTTAATTACGACAGAAGAATTGGAAATGCAAAGCGTCTGCCTGCGTCATAGTCATGTGGCTGGGCAGTCCAGGGGACGGGACGGGAATTCAACGCCAGATTCTCCAGCAGTGCGTGCAGCGTGCAGCGCCTGGCGTATGATATATGAATAATTTAAGGATTTTGGTGCAGGTACGTTTCCTTTAACAAATATTGACAACCTGAACCCCCTTCGGCTTTTGTTCCCTGTGACTTTGACTCTGAGCCTGATCTCTGCTTGCTTGCTTGTTTTAGACAGTGACAAGCCAAAAATATGAGCGGACTGCTGAGAACACGTACACGGAGTAATTTGTCAGGAGATTTGAAGTGAAATGAAGGAACCTCAAGACGCAAGAGGGACGTAGAACGCGAGAACCCAAGACACGAAGGCCTTAGACAAGACAGGTCCGACCCTTGCCAGGCCACGCCATGCCAAGACTCAACTCGGTTGGAGCTGTGGAGCTGCCTGGAAGTGGAAGTGAGTGGTGAGGAGATGCAAAGTAGATAATGGAATGACATTTACAAGATGATAAACGTGAATATCTTTTGATCATTTCAGGAACTGAACTGACTGACTGCTGCTCAACCGTGCCTGTATTCGTATTCCACTGGTTTCTAAGAGTGGGGAGCTCAATTGTCAACAACAAATGCTTGCGCGTTCGGCCAGCCAGCCAGACATTCATCAACATCTCTCATCGTCATCGTCATGAGCGGAGGAGCATTTTAATTAAAAATGCACACATGCATTAATTGTGTATACAGAATAAAGCGCACGTACGCTTTACGCGTGTAATTTGGTATGTAAACAAAAATGCAGCGCTGCAGTGACGCCGAATTAATTACTTCGAGCGACGACATGACGAATGAACTCTTCTACTCTTCGTGCTTTATGCTTAGTCCAACTAATTAATGCATCTTGTGCATTGCATTGCATAACGTTTTTACTTTATGCATGCATGCACGTCGACTAGCAAAACAGAATTAATAAAATATTCATAATATCAACCTGCAAACTGTAATCTGTGCGCTCAGACTTCTTGTCTTCCGCATCTTCCTCGCCTCGTGTCGTGTAATTAATCTAAAGATTTGCTGTGCTTGTGCATCGCCATAAAAGGATTCGAATCCCTCAAAATTCTGCCGCACTGTACTGCATTGGCAAAATTCTTCGTAAGAAGAGAATGATTGCATTGTCATGTTTCTGCCAAATTAAAGCCGGCGTGGCGGCGGCATCGCCAAATTTCCGGTTACGGAAAGTTGACCTTTTATGTAGCTCGCATTACACAGATCACATTAATTACGCGAAAGGAGAAATGATGGCCGTACGCGAAATTAAGGTAATTTAATATTACATTATTGTTCGCATTTCGCTGTTCGCTGCCGGCTTGTCAAGCGCAAATCATCTTTTTCTCTTTGCATTTCGAGAATTGCATGCCAAAAACTATTACAGATCTCTCTCTAGCCAAACCGAGCATTTTTTGCATCTACGACTCGTCTGTGACTTAAATGCATTTCATTTCGTTTCTTGTTCGCTGTTCGCATCTGCTCGCATCATTTCATCTCATCACTGCTTTGCTCTGCTCTGCCAGCAATCAGCAACGCAAGAATCTGGTTTAAATTACCCGAAATGAATCCTCATCGTTCTCGTACGTACTGTAATTATCATAATGCTGTATTGTTACGTAATTATTTCGGAGCTGAACAAATTGGAGTAGAAATTAATCGAAATCTCGACTGACTCTCATGTGAAACCGCATCGCACATCCAAAATTGAGCCTGCCGCGCTAGCATAAGCGCCAGCGTTCGTTCGCCTTCGAGTCTTTCGACTCGCGTTCGCGTCTCGCATATGATTAAAGGGTCATGATCCCTGAATCTGAATCATAATCGCTGCACGCTGTGTGTGGCAAGGGAAAGCAAGCCAATGAGCAGTGGCATGTCTACGTGATTGAGCATAGAGCATTGATCGTTGATCGTCTTTCATTCAGGAATTTAAGTCTTGAGGCCAGCCAGCCCAAAAGCAGAAACGGAAGCAGACTCAAGAAGCAAGAATTCGAGACAAACACGTACGAGTACGAGCTTTAAGAGTGCATGGCCGTGGCGTTATTGGCGTCATTTCACACCTCATTATTTTCTAGTGCAGCAAAATAACGAAATAAGTCCACAATCCACAAGCATAAGCAACTCAGACTCTACTGGCCTTCGTGCTGATGAGTTTAAGCAGCCAACAGCCAACAGTGTTAAGACGAAGACGTAAAGACGTGCAGACTAAATGAACAAACACGCTTACTACGTGAAGCTAGTGGCAAGATGCAGACGAAACCACATAGCAATAATCGTAATAATGCGATAATTTTGTCCATTTGCCATAAACCACAGCCACAAGCACGCAGCCCTGCATTTCTTGCAATTCCACTCGCACTGCGATGGTAAGAATCATCGTTCCGAATCGGTGCTTCAGCAGTGGCGGAGCGCAAAACACGCGGACGCGAAAAGGTGTGAATTTGTTGGACAATGAACGCAGTGACCACGATCACGGATTCCGTTTCTATTGCTCTGCTTGGTCCAGCCGTCTTGCCTCCACATCAAGAGTCATTAAGCCCAGGAAGATCATCAAACTCACTGCCCTGCCTGCCGGCGACCAAAACAAAACCACAAGACAAATTCTCGACCGTCTTGGGGACAGGAAGCCAGGAAAAGCACGTACGCTTACAAGAAAGAAGGACGTACGCATCTTCTTCGTAAAATAATGACGTGATTGGCTCATCTTTTGATTTGTCATGTCCGGATTACGCGTACGGCGTGTACACGATTTTCATCCAATGCAGCGATGCAGCATCTTTGAATCTTTGACGACTCGGAGAAGCAACAACAACCAGTAACAGCGAGCATTAAAAGATTAGGCTCCGTCCATTTAAGGGATTAAGAATTATTCAGGAATCAATTAAAGGCTCAAGTCCCAGTCACTCAGTCCGAGCCAGAGTCGACTCATCATGGAATCGGCTTATTATCAACTATCAACCGGATTAAGTACATGTTCATGGGGAAAGCAGGCGAAAGCCTGAAAAATGATCGTAATGCTCCGTCAAGGTTGCCTGCCCGTCCAGTCGCATGGCGGGCACGGCAGCCACCCAAACTACAAAATACCAGTGTACAGTACAGTATTATCAGAGGTTAATCTCGTGTACACGCACAGCAAAAGCAAAAGATGCAACTTGTAAGATGTAAATGAATGAAATATTAATGCGTACGAGTACGCATTTGTTGTGTACGTATTTTAATGAGTTTTCCCACAGACTGGCTCCCAATCTCCCGAGATTCATTACATTTTGCGTTACAGATTGCTGACTGGCTGCTCCACCTTGCCATGGCAGTTCACTGCATTGGCTCACTGGCTCATCATTTATCACGCACTTAATTACCATCGCATCGCGATGCAGCCAGCGATGAGGTACGCCTACTCGAAATTACTAAATATATCCGAGCCTTCAAAGCCAGGCCACTGGCCGTCGTCTGGACTCGGACGTGCCTGGCTTCTGTATTTGTACTGCAAATGCTTGATATTTGGCTTGATTAAAATCGGTGATTGCGGCTGCTGCACTGGCCTCGTTGGAGGATAGTTTATGATCTTAGTTCTGAACTCACTTCTCGCTTCTTGACCTCAACACGACGCCAGGACAGTCGAATGACATTTATTGCAGTGTGGTCACAGCAAGGCAAAACCTCAGCATTGTTATTGTAATGGCACGGCACGGCACGGCGCGGCATGGCAAAGCCAAAAACCAAGCCCAATGACTTAATCCTTCCAATTCATTCACTGCGCTGACCGGTGAAGCGAGCACGAAAACAACTTGAAATTAATTTATGAGCGTCCTGCACGGCCAAAATTGGCAGCACTTCGCAAAAATTGCATCTGACATTCCACGACGTTGAAGGCGGTCGGATTTTCGTGATTTCGCGAATGTGGGCTCATTATGCCTTGCCGCCTGACATATTTATCATCACCGTCGTAGATTCCGGCATCCAAATTATGATTATGTGGCTCGGCCCAAATTTATGGCCCAACCGCAGGAATTCGGGCTTCTTCTTCGCAGGCGTCGCTTCACACTCTTGTTGAATGACGGAAATCGGTCCGGAGCTCATTTAAAACGCGTACGCGAATTCTCGAAGTAATGCGCCGCAAAGCAATGCCAGAAAATGTAAATTACACGTCCCGAAATAGTTTTGATTGCAAATGAAGTGGAATACAAATAATGGCAGTCATCAGGCTCATGTCTCATGCGGGAGCGGCTGCCGCACGCATCTGTGCAATCCTGCAATGCAATGCAATCTTGGCTTTGGCTTTGGCCGAGTTCCAAATCCAAACTTATCTGCTGCTGTTGCTCTTCGACTTGTGCGTGCGTGGCGTTTGTGCGTGTGTGCGTCTTGATTCACTCCTGAGATGTTTACGTAAACACGGTCGCGTAACAACGTAAACAAACAAATATTTATAAATGTCTCAATCAGCGACAACGATGATGACATGATCACCGTGGGCTCGTAATCCTGGCATGCCCTGACCTGACAGGTGTCAGGACGAAGATGAAGTCGAGATGTCAAGGAAAGTCAAGTCAAGGATTCGTACACGTACACGGTGATGCGATGCGATGAATTGGTTCTCTTGTCTCGCGTGTAGCGTGCATGTGTCATTTTTAATATTTCCTGACGCCTGACATTTTGGCTTTGGCCTGGCCTGGTCTTCTCACGCAATTCGAATTCGACTCGATGATCAGCAGTGCCAAAACTCCAAGACGAAGACGATTGAATTATAAAGGAATTTGGGCCAATTAAATTACGAGCGAGCTGAGAACACGAAAACCGAGCATCGCGTCGAGCAAAAGCAAATTGTCAAGATCGATTTACCTGATTTTGTCTACGCGATTGGTCGGTCGATTTCCTCACACTCGTGCGATTCCACACGCAAGAGCTTCACGCGAAACGCGTATTTTCCTGCAAAAAAACAGAAAAAAGGCGGAATGCATTAAAGACAAGGCAGTAACTGAAGTAATTAATTGCACCAGATTCGACTTCGACCGTGTCGTGTCGAGGCCTCCGTCGCCGTGTCAAAGGTTAATTCGAGTCAAGCACCTTTTCTAAGCGCTGCGCCACGCCAGAAGCGTAATAAATTCATCAAGCCGAAGCCAAAGCCGCACGCCGCGATCGCGGCCAGACGAATTCTAGGTAAGTAATTAATCACTGGCATGGCTGGCCGCGAATCGTTGCATTGATTACGAAGAAGATTCGTCAATCAACAAGACAATGACTCGTTCGTCTCTTTCGCGCCGTAATTTGCACATGCAACACTGCCTCTGCCTCTGAGTTGCTAAAATAGGAAATGCGAAACGCGAATTCGAATCCCAAATTAGAAGCTCATGCGTGCCGGGCAGCCAAAGCACCAAAGCGTCTTTATTTGGTGTTGGCGATGAATAGAAATGTGACAACAATACAATGCAAATGCAATACAAAGTCAAGTCATCATCGTCATCATTCCCATCCTCATCAATCGCAACAATGCAGCACAATGCAACAGCGTTGGGAGACGTTTGCGAGGCGAGTTGTGCTGCGAGTTTGTTGTACCACAAAAGCCAAGCCAAATAGTAAACTTGCCTTCGGGACATGTCGGCAAAAAAAAACTCGACTTCGGTTCGTAGCCGTAGCTCGAATTCGCCATTGCCATTCGCGATTCAATGGACAAGATGCGATGCGCTTCGCAAGAATACGAATAATGATATTAACAAATGATCAACATCATCATCATCATAGGCAAGGCAGCAATTGCAAAGGAATTGCTCTCAGCGAAAAGCCAAAGCCAAGTCCAAGCTAGCTTAAGACGGCCTAAGACGAAGACCAGTCGCTTAGTGCCAATGAACTCATTATGTATGAGTCGTCCACACATGCACACATGCGGCCGCTCACATACGGAAACGCGAAGAGAAACAAGTTTTGTCTTCGCAGGCCCAGCTTTTTGCTCTTTGCTATATGCTTTATGCTTGTTGCTTTTTGCAAAGTGAAATGGCCAAAGGACATATATTTAGGATTCATGAGAATCGGAATTGAAATTAGATTTAACTTGCCGAGGCCCTGCCTGGCTTGAAGCAAAAGTGGATCCCGAAATAACATATTAACCTCATTGACATTGCGCTGATTTCAATTTTGACCGCGCAAGACGGCGACGCAAATTTTTTCTCTTTGCTCGCTGCCTCGTTTGTTTATTTACTTTCTGAATCAACCGAATTTCAATTCCTGACTTTGCCGAATTTTGCCCTGCCGCGCCGAGTCGAGCCGCCTGCGTGCCATTTGTCATCAGTCGACGACTCGACGCAATTTAAGCCAAAGAAAGCATCCTTTTGAGATCGTATTTCGCATTTCACTGTAATAACAAAGAATAATGGCCGCGTCGATGAAAAATCAACTCCCAGTCCCTGTCAATTCGGCATGTGACTGAGAGCTTAGAAAAATATTCGCAATTGGCTGCCGCACTGCTGCTGCGACGAAACAGGAAAATTGAGCCTTTGATGTCTTTGGCGTCGTGAACCCTGCCTGCATAAAAGGGTCACGGGGCGCCTCGCCTTGAAATGATGAACACGTGCGAGTACGATCCGCTCGGAAAGCCGCAGCTGAAGTCGAAACCGAAAAAAGTGCCAATTGATGCTCGAGCTTGTAAAGCAATTAGCGAGTTACAATTTAATTCCACGTCGCTGTCGCGTCAGGTTTATTGTCTTTCGTGTCGGCTGGCTCCTCAACACACCACGAACACGAATACGAAACGAGCACGGAACCGTGACGAAGTGCCGCGCGTTGCGTCGCGTCGTGGCGGTAAAGATCATAATAAAATCGTGCACCTGAACAACGAGCCCACAACGACGACGAAGAAGAATCGAATGATCTTGAGAATCCAGACTAATTGTTGTGATCCTCTTCGCTGCTGTGCTTTGCTTTCTGAGTTGTACTCTGCCGTGAGTTTATTTATTCGACGCATCGCCGTCGCAATCGCTGTCAGAGCCTGTCTTGGTCCTGTCCTGACTTTTATTCCCTCAACACAACACGAGCGAGGCGAGACTCTGGCTTGATGCGAGAACGTGACACTATTGTTAGTCATGCCTGATGCTAATGAGTTGTTGAAATTAGACCGACTTAATTCACTCATTCACGCATTCACCAATTCACGCGTTCACGCATTCTAACTGTCATCGCTTGTCTAATTCTAGGCATCATGCATTATGCTTTGTCTATTAAGTGGCATGACATAATTATGCTCATAATCAGCCTAATTATGCAGCAGCCGAGCGGGATTCGCCCTCTGGAAACCACGCCGTGCAGCGCAACGCCGAAATTATCGCAGTACGAAATTTTACGGCGACAAAATGCGCCTGAATCTGTGTCAATCACCGTCAACACAATCAAAATCGCCATCGCAGTGCCGATTTGCATTTTGCAAACAAAAGCTCAACGAACGCCAATTTAAGCCTTGCCTTATGCGTAATGAGGCGACAAAAACCCAAAAACGCAAACAGAAAAAACTGAGCGCCGCGTGGAAGCGTCGCGAGTCGGCGACGTGTTTGTTTGGAATTCAGGTCAAAATCATGATTTTAAACGCCGAATGCGGTAAGCAGAATGCAAAACGCTACGAAAAAAATTGCAATGAGGCAATTACAAGTGCAAAAATACTCAAATACTCGAGAATAGTGAGTTGATGAAAGAAAGTCGCTGCTCGTTAATGTCCTCAATCTCGCAACGCAATCGTATCGCCTCTCGCGTCTCAATTTGATAATGACTTCTTTATTTGCAAGTAGTCGGCACGTCGGCCACAACCGCAAAACCACAACACGACACAGCACAGCGGCCGAGTGCTAAAAATAAATCACAAAACAGAAGTCACGCACAATCTGAATGCAGATTGCCTTTGCCATTGCCATTGCGAATTTAGGACTCGGACACTCCGCATGCAAAATGGACTCAATTCTTCCACAAAATTGTCACCACTCATTCGCAATTGGTAATGACAATGATCATGACAATGACAGCAATGAAGACGACGACGGACGATGACTGTCCGATTCTCAATTCGCAGTCGCAATTAAATGACCACGTCATTTATGAATTGAAGTGTAAAAATAGCCAAAAGAGTGGTTTAATTGCCAATTTGAGCGTAAAAATAGCAAGAGCGTATTGCAATTGCAACTCGAAAAGCACTCAACCTGAATTCTAAATCTGTGCGGCTCGACTTGGCTCGTCTCGGCGTGGCGGTCAACTCAAGTCATTAGCATTCAAACGTCTTGGCTTTCAAGTGTAGCGTAGGCGGACAGCCAAGCACACTGAAAACATAAAAGCCTGGGCTTGGCTAGCTGATTGCTGCGGCCGAGGCCAAGTTCAATAAATCTGAAGATGCATTATAATTGTTGTAATTGCATTGTGGGAGGACGATAACAAGAAAATGCAAAAAACAAAATGCATTTATGTGTATGCACAGACAATGTACAAAATACAAAGCACAATTGACGATTTAGCAACTAATTTGTGTGCTCGCAGCGGGCAGTCGCTGCCTGAAAATAGAAACTTGCACGCAAATGCATGCAATTTCTACAATTTGTAGCGGGAAATGAAAATGAACCCGGCACTGCACTGTGACAAGACAGCAAAACGAAACGGTCATAAATTTTTAGGTTTATTGTCCCTTGCCGTTGCCGTCTTGGAGCCATTGACAAAGTAAACTTTGCGGATGCGGAAACTTTTTTCCTGTCTTCTCTTGCCTTTCGCCTATTTACTTGCCGACGCCAAATAGTCAAAGTTGCGTACTATTTGCATAGAAAGATGATATTTGCATAAATGCTCCGCTCTTTGTATTCTTAATCTTCACAGTCGCGCCGCACTGAGTGTCGTGAAGCAGTTAAGCAGCAGTGATCTTTGTCCCTTGCGGTTTTTATGTGTCAGCTTTCCGCGTCGGTTTACTTTTGTCACGGCTCATTAAACCCGAATTAAAGTTTAACGAGTTAATCTTCTTAACTTGCAGACGCCATCGCCAGCGCCAGTGCCACAGCGCCCAGCACAAAGTTTTGGGGTCCGTCTTCATTTTTGGGCCAGTCATACAAAAAGCCAAAGCCAAAAGTTGGAGAGTTGGTCGCATGGCAAGTGTCAATGACTTGACTTGACTGGCGCGGCCTGGTGAATTCTCGACGGAGCCAAAACAAGCCCGAGCTTACGACTATGATTATGACAGTAATAATTATAATTAATTGCTAATGAATACGAGAGCCAAACGCCAAACCAACCCAAACTTGGAGCTGGACGTGGACTTGACTGAGGCTGAGGCTCATCAGTCTAATTAACATATTCTGATTAGACCCTCTTCATGTAACACATTTACTACATCTCGTCTGCTCGACACTCGACTCGACGCGATTCTGACGCGACCACCAACGCACTGAAGAAGAAACCAGATCTGCGAGCACAGCCGGTAATTTAATCGTCGAGCTGGTAATTTGATGCCTTGCATTTACGCGAATACGCGTACGCGATGGTGGCGCAATTTGACGGTTTGCAGATTTTTGCGTTCAATTAACAGTAAATTCCAAGTAATGTCTACGGTACGCCTTAATTTTTGTGCTTGGCGCGGGAAGAATACACAAATGGTGATCGCGATAGTAAAATTTGTAATTTTGCGCCACGCGTTGAGAGAATTGCGTGGGAGCGCGTGAGTACGATTCCGAGCTTGCCTATTTATAACTCCTGAACCGGTAGCCGTGGGTGGACAGCGGTGCGGGCCGGCTCGGGCGCGTCTGGGAAGGGAAATAATGTGATTGTTGAACTCTGCGCGTCCGCGCCGTGTCGGGAAGCAATCGTCATAATTCCACATGAGAATTGTACAACAATCACAATCAAATCTGCCCTTGTATGCCCAAATATGCGATGCGACTGTGTCTGCGTCGCGTAGTCTTGCATGAATTGAATTGGGTGATGAAGTATGTCAAATCTCCGCTTGCCATTGTGCGATTTGTGCCGTGCCGTACCGGGCTTGGCAGTTATTTGCTGGGACGAGGAATTTGAGCACAAACACGGCGATGATGCTTCATAATAAATATGAAGACGAGGACAACAATCATAAAAGTCAGGACTCAAGACGTTGATGCCATGCATGCATAAAGAACGAGTACGAGACGAGACGAGATTGACTCGAGTTGATGGTCCCGTTATTCAACGACGCAGAAGCAAATGCAGAGATTCACCTACGCGACTCGGGCTCGGTTTAATCAATTCAGTAACTCAAAGCAAGCAGGACGACTCGCTCGCAGCAGCTCGCAAACTTTGCACTCCGCAGAGACTGAGACTCATTACTGTATCCAATTACCGTATGCGTATGCGAATCTTAGCCAGCACAGGTAAAAGCAAATTTGCATATACGAGAAGTGAGAAGAGAAGCGAATGTATTATTTACATGGCCGTGGCCGCCTGGCCAGGCGAAACTTGTTTTCGTCCCTCGTTTTCTTGACTTACGACTACGACTCTCGAGCCCATGAGCATAAGTAAAATAAGCATATGAGCAGTGTATCTCTTGTATGCTGTCTTCTCGTCACATAACAGTTCTTTGACCTAAACAATGAGAACTCGTCTTCGTACGCTGACGGTGTTGTCATTCATAATCCATTCATATTCTGTGTTACATGCATGCATTCAATTTACACGAGTGTCCTGCGTCCGCGTGTCTGTACGGTTGACCCTCGCAGCCCGAAGCCCGAAGTCTGTTCAGGGTGTGGCTGGCCAAGCTGAAATTGAATGTCTCGATTTCTTATGCATGGATATGAATTTATAAATATTTAAGCAATGCAATGGAGATGGCCAGATGCGAAATTGGCTTGGCTGGGCTCGGCTTGTGAAGATGACGATGACGGTGAAGGAAAACAGGTGAAAATTCAATTCACAATTCCAATTCAATTTTTGTAAAACAAAAATAACAGAAACGCGAAAGTTTTCTACGGTACAGCGAGTAAGAGTAATAGCAATAAAGCTGATGCTGCTCGTAATCGTCAGTCGTGGTCGTGGTCTTAATTTTTCTGATGCTCTTACAAAAGCAATTAGCAATTAGTCCAACACCACCAACAATAAAGCAAAGTACCAGACAGTAAATAGCAAAACAATGTACGAGTATGAAAGTAGTGTACTGTAGTGTAGCAGCAAAGTAGTTGTTGGTTGTTGTTCGCAGGTAATAAACGTAATTATTTCATATCGTAAATTGGTTTAGCCTAGAAAAGCGTAGCGCAGCACAGCAGAGAAAAGGGGAAAAGAGGTTTGCTCGGGCTCAGACTCGCAAGAACAATGCATTGAACTAGATTCTGGCCAAGCACATAATCAAAGGAAATTAAAATGGCACATTGGCACTTTGTTAAGTGATTCAAGTCAAAGCCAAGCCAATTCATTTCATTTCAAGTGCGAGAGAGTTGTAACTCAATTTAGAACGAAAGGCAAGGTAATTAAAGACAAGGCAGTCGGTGCTGACAGAAAAATAAAGCACGCGCATGTAACCTAGCCAAATCTGAGCCAAGGCGCGAATCGTTTCGTGCTGCTGCTGAGAATTGCGATTTATCATCAACACGAATACGGAAGTCCGAATGCAATGGCAATGGCCAGTGGGCAATGGCGATTTTGTTCTTGCAGATTTTGATTGCGGTGTCCATTTCTCATCGTCAACAGTCAACAGCTCATGAATACATCGGCAAAGGCAAAGGCAGTTCCCATTTCTTCCTTCGTCCGACCTGCCGGCTTTTGTGTATGTGTGAACACGAAATACAATGCTTCTTACTCGTGCTCGTGCAGGTCCAAACTAAAATCAGATTAGACTTCTTGAGCTGTGCAGCAGAAGTACAAATGAATGGGTAGCGTGCGTATTGTTCAGTGCTTACAGTTATTGCCGGCGTGTAGCGATAATCTTGACATTTAATTGCTCGTTTTTAATTATGAATCGCATAAACATGGTTTTACATGACTTTGTACGGCTTTGGCTTTGGTTTTCTTAGGTCTTGGCTAGCATTGCGTGATTCTCAATCGAATCGAGCGCGGATCGCGAACGAAATGTCACTCTCAGCAAATTTTGAGACAAACACCGGAAAATTTAGGCCCCCGTCCCGCACACGGAAAATAATTACCCAGCCTCTTAAATGTGGGCCACGTAAAGAAAGGCAGGCAGGCAATTTATGCATGCGGCGATTCATAAATTCATAATTCATCGTTTTATTGTTTGCAGCGTAAAAGCAAATAAATAATACTTTAATTTGCGTACGACAATTGCAAATCGCGAATAAGGGAATTTGCATATTTGCATATTTATGAGGTAATAAACACAACCAGCGAGCATTGCCGAAATGGCATGGCACGGACATGGGTCAAGATGGCCAGCCAGCCGGCCGGCGGGAGATTTCGCCGTCGAATCAACGCATCGTAATAAATCGTGATTAACATCGCGTCCATCGAAAAGTGAACCTAAAAACTGGCTTTAACTTTGCATCTTCGCGCAGTGTGCAATGCACACTGCGTTTTTTGCGGGCAGGTTGTAAAGTGAGAAAGATTAAATGAGACCAGACCAAGTCAAGTCAAACCAAGCCATTAATGCCACTCCGAGGCTGCGAGAGGACATGCTCGTAATTTACGACTTGTTCCACTTACAACGTACGAATGCGTCGAGAGACTCAAAATCAAGTTCACGTTAAATTCAGATTCAGATTCAAGAATATTCTGACGAGTCGTACCGTCGATGAATTATCCGGTTTAAGACGTAAACAACTTATCAGTATACAAATTTATAATTACACTTATAGCTGTAGCTGCAAAGCAGGCTTGCGAGCCACGATGATAAATCATTTCGTAATTCCGACTGCACTAATTCGAGCTACAGCTACAGCTTCAGTGAGTCTACGCAATAATTAATTACCCCGAATCAGTCCAGAAAAATGCGTCCCGTCTCGCCTCGCATCTTTTTAATTCGTCTTCGAACGAGCTGAGTCAAATCATCCACGGCATGGCACGGCACGGAGATGATGAAAGTTTTCTCGTCTCGCAAGACGCTGGAAGCCAAATACGAGAAACAAGAAGCTAGAAGTCTGATGACGAGAAGAGGCAAACGCAATGATGATGATGCGAAAACTTTAACTTTGTATGGCATGGAAGGAGTCGAAAAGTTTCTTCGCGTTTAATTATTCATAGTTAATGACCTAGAAAATCATGCGAGGCAATTACTCGGGCGCGTACGACGTACGGCTTTCTACAAGCTTCGGTAATGTTAAATCATGTAGAAAGAAGAAAAGTCACGCAAAAAGCACATTGCATCTCGTGCATTCCGTGAGATCATGTTTTCCCAAAGTAATTACCGGTTTGGATGCATAAATTGATTTGAACTCTGTGTAAATACTTGACTTGCTACGCCAAATACATAAACGCATAATTACGGTGCGGGAATCAATAATCGAGCCCGAGCATAATTTTCGCGTGCATGCCCGCGCTGGCAAAAAATCTTACCTGCTTTGAGGTTTTTCGCCTTCTTCCTTCGCTTGGCTTCAGTTTCTGTCACTTTTCTCTGTTTTCCAGTCCTCAGCCTGTAAAACCAATAAACAAGGGAATCAATTAGTAAAATTCCTCGACACATCACACGACACGACAACGACAGAGCAAAGAATGACAGATTTGAGGCGAACTCGGCAAACTGAGCAAAGTTACCGGCAAGGCGCGGAGAAACAAAGTTTTACGCCTTAGAAGTTTGACCTGCAAACTTTTCTAACGCAAAGTACAGCAGGAAAGCGCAGCACTCGACTCGAGTTAGCTCAACTTTACTTTACTCCTAGACAAGCCACGCCACATGTGGTATAATAATTTATCGTGTACGAGGTGTGAAATGTGAATTATGCGACGTACGCCATAAATTTCGCACAATTTTGATCTGTTGGGCGAGACAAGCAACGCACAGCGCAATGCATTGCATTTACAAATTTCGCATCTCTACTTCCTGCACGCATAATCACTCGCAAGGCAGTACGACACAAAAGACCCGGATGAGGACACAGACGCGGACGCGAAAGGATCTTATCAGCCTCGCTTATCAGCCATGTACTTAATTTCCTCAACTTCCCTGCTAAAGCATAGATTCTTATCTTTTTAATGGTAATGGCCGCTGTTCACGTTATTTTGTTATTTTTGGTATAGAAAAATTGGAGGCTGATGAACAGGACCAAGATTTCATCTTCTCATAAGAAGAAGCAATCTTGTCTCAATTTAATACAGTAGAGATTAAATGCGAGATTAGCCCGGTTGGTTGGTAAAAATGGAATGGGCTCATAAAACTGACTAAAAGCATCGCAGCCAGGCTCTAAAACTAGGCAAGACAAGAAGTGGATCCCAAAAAGTGGATGAAGCTCTTGGAGCAATCGAGGGACGAACAAGGAGATTACGAGCATCTTGAATTTAATCCTTTCCAGTACGTCGTGTATCCGAGACAAAGATCTCGTTCTCGATCCTGTGCGTACTACCCGTTTAAGAATTTTCCATCACGCCCGTCCCACAAAAACAACGCAACAGGCCAGGGACGAGATCTAATTTCATTTCGTTCAGAACAGGCACTGCACTGGCATCAATAAATTTACATTAACCATGACGTCGTGTCCACGCAAGACGCAAGAAACAAGCAGCAAAAGAAGTCAAGTTTCGTCGTGGTTTCAATTACACTGTAAATAGAAACAGAAAAAGTAGCCAGCCAAACCAAGCCGAGTCAGGCCAGGAATCAAGAAATCACGCTCACGCTCACCTCGTTAGCATGCATCAACAATAACTACAGAGATTTTAACAGCGACTAGCATCTTGCATTATTGAAACACAAATCATTATCATAATGCAATACAATGCAGTGCATCGCCATGCACTGCGTTGCGTTGTTGATGCATTGTTTTCATTTTCTGTACGTACGCGTATTCAGGCACCACACCTTCGCAGCCTTGCCCGTATGGCCGCGTTCTGATCTCATTGCGTCCTGCAGCGCCCTGAGTGATCTATCACTAAAATCCATCTCATCTCGACCACGCAGACTACGGTAGCCAGCGTACGTACAACGAAATTAATTAATTCCTTCATTATTCTCAACTTCAACGGGAAGGCAAGGCAAGCAATGCTTTCTTTGGTGTTCATGCCACAGAATATGTTAAGGCCAGCAGTCTATTTTTATGACGCACCGTTGCATAATCTTGCATTTGCGTCTACGCTGCACTTTGCGCTGTACACTGCTATTTCGACAAAGACAAATTGTATTTCTGATTACACTTGCAGTTTGCATTATGTAGTCAGCTCAGCTATTCATAAATTCATGCCGTGAACTCTTCGCCTCGCATTTAACCCGACGCGACAAGAAACTTGTTGCTTTTCCTTTACGACCGTGTACGCGAATGCATACGCGTTTTGAGTCTGATTCCGTATTCAGCGCGCATAAAACTCAACTCTACGCCACGCCATGCTAAAAATAGTCACCGTCACGCCAAGTCAAGCCAAGATTTGCTTTGTACCTGCATCTCAAATCTCACGTATCGCGTATCGTTTACAAGAATCCAATCGGCTGCGACTGCGTATCGAATACAAAAATAGAAAAGAAACTCAAACGCAGCACAGTCAAATAGAAATATTTCAATTTATTAATAAAAATGCCTCGCAGCTTCATTCTCAATCAGCATCAGCTTCAAGCAAGGAATTTATCCCCTAGCATCTCATCTTCGAGGACGAGACGCATCCTTTTGTTTCTCGTGCCTTGTTTATGACTCGCATCTTCCTTATCCGGGCATACATTTTTACGACCGTGCATGTATTGCGGCAAGCCGAGACTTTTTTGGACAAAATACGTACGCGTGGCGTGGCACGCCCGAGCGCGAGCTCGAGCGAGGCGAACCTTGGCCCATGGCCCATACGCTTAATTAACCCGTATTTAGCAATTAAGCTGTTGATTGCATTGCGAAGGGTGCTGGCATGGCCTCCTGCCAAGCCAACTTTCTTATTCCCGCACGTCGCTGTCGCTAAATCAGATCAAAATATTTGCATTGCACATCGCTTGTAAATTGTAAATTGACATGTGAATCATAAAAAGAGAGAAGACTCTTCACGAGGCGACGAGCGGGCCATGGTTCATTGCGTTTAGAAAGCTAAACCTAGCGTTGCGTTGCGTTGTGGCGATTTTTCTCACACGTATGAGTCGTGTCTTGACTTATGCACAAAAAGAAATGCAAAATACAAACAAGTCTTGTCTTCGTCGCAGTGTTCGTCGAAGTCACAAGTCAAGGAGTTCATTGCTTCGTACTTCAGCCGTGCTGTGATGTTGTATGGGCTCAGATTTATGTTAATTTAGCTATTGGCTTTGGCTTGACCACATTGTACTCGTGCTCGGGCATGGGTCTAAATGGTCACGGGACGCTCTAATCCATCAGCTTCAGGTTCAGCTCATGTTTTGCTGAGAGAATTATGCGAAATTCATGCCATACCTTGCCATGGCCAGCACAGACCGGCAAAGCACAGCACAGCAGGAAATTCATTACATATTCTTTTAGTTTTCTTAAGAACCTGTGCGGCGATCGTAGAAAAACGCGTCTTGGCCTAGCCTGGCCAATTTACATACAAATTCATGTTCATCCTGCATGTACTCAGGTATAATTAAAGCGGAGCTCGTCGCTCGTAAAAATCTTAAATTGGTTTGTAAACAAGCCCAAAACGCGTGTAGCGTGTAGCGAAGCTTGTAGCACGCCGGCTTATCACTTCATGGCAGAATATTTGCATTGCGATTTGCAATTAGATGGGATGCTTCTGATGAGATTCGGATCAGTTTTCTGCTTGTGCACTGAACAAACACCGTAAAAATCCCTGGCTTTCAACGTTCCAACCGACGACCCGCTTAGCAAGAATGAAGTGCATGCATAATGTTATGCAAATGAAGTCCTATTGCATTAACTTTCGCGTAGCGTGAAAGAAGAAGATGTTTGCATTTGCATCCGAGTCTGAAGTCTGAATCTCTCAAATGCATTGCATTGCGTGTGTGTTAACAATGCATTAAGGCTTACTCTAAGCTGACGAGTACATCTCATGGCACAATAATGGGATTCGAAAGTGGTTTTAGTGCTGCTGCTGATGGCTGATAAGCTGGGCTGATACCGCGCTCCATTTTACGTCGGGTTTTATGGATGTGGACCAGAAAGATGTTACATGTAAATCCAATTACTGCAAATGACTCGTATAATCTTCTCGGCTGCAATGCACTCAGCAGCAGCACGGACGTTAATGCACCAGATTTACGTTTAGCCCGGCCAGGCTCCTGAAATTCCAAACGCCTTCGAGGTTGGTATTCGACCGTCGTAGTTTGGATTTGAACTGCCAGCGATGCGATGATTAATGCGTAATTAATGGCGTGCAGGTAATTAAAAAATTTAAAAATGTAAAGATGCTTGCAGCAAGTAAGGGAAAGGAATTCAAATTTTTCAATTTCGAGATTACATTTTGAGATTTTGGGGAGAAACTTAAAGTGAAGTGCATTTCTTTTTTCGTTCAGATTACGGTTACGGTCCATTAGTTATTTATGTGCATGTGTGTCAAGCCAGGCCATCAATCATTGTGCTCCAGTGATAGCGCCAGCGCGAGGCGCGTCCATAAATATTAACATAAACAGTACAGCCGTTCACAGCAGCAGCAGAAAAATGCAACCTGTGCTTTAGCTTCAAATTGATGGACTTGCTTGTGCTCAAGCCAGGCCAGAAAAAATGAGTACAAATATTGATTGGATGGTCAGTCGATTTGATATTTGATTATAATCTCCAATTTTGATAGGCACTTAGAATTTTGCAAAATACTGATTGACCAGCCAACCGTTTTTCAATTAATTAAAGTGAAAGTTGCCGTTCGCCAATCACTCAGATGCGAATCAGATAAACGGAAATTAATAACAGTGTGCGATTCGTGTTTGCGAATTATCAGCATTCAGCATTCGCATTCTGGCCGTAGCCACAGAGTACAAATACAAAAGAGGTCAGCCACTAAATGTTAAATGTTAAATTGCCAAATTGCTGAACGAAATTGAAAATTAAATTTCTGCTTTCCGTTTATCCATTCAAATACTCAATAATCGTGTGTAATTGTGTCTGCATCAGTGAATCAGTGAATCGGTCTTTTGTGCTCGCTCCAATTCATACGTCCTCATAATCATAAGCTCATCGTTTGTGCTGCGCGCACAAAGCTCTACTACGACTGCAGATCATGCATGACACACATTCGCTGTACCACTTCAATTTACAATTTACAACAATGACGCTAATGTTAATGTTGTTGACGCTAATCAATAACAGAACTGCTGCGCTGCGGCTGTGTATAAGAATCGAATTCATTCAGAGATTACAATTTCCAATTATTGCATTGATTACCGAATGAATGAGTTCCATTCACTCCGATCATAACCACGCACGCACGCACGCAGAGTAAAAGTTACGTCCGCATCCACACAGGCGATCTGAAAGCCTGTAATTAATACATTCATTTGCATCTCGTTAACAATTCGCGGCAATCAATTCGCGAAATCGCAGGGGCAGTCAGTATTTAATATTCTGAGACGTGTCGGGCGCCAGCGCCAGCCAACTGCGTGCGTGCAGATTTGCTTTGGCTGAGCACTGTGCCCAGAATTTGTAATAATTATTAATTACGATTATGAAATTATTCTCAACGCGTCGAAGAAAGAGAAAATTCGCCTGTATGAGCGAGCATGAACAGAATTCTCCCACACTTTGCGACTGTCGATTGGCAGACGGGCGAACAACGCACGCAAAATCTCTGCAGCACGCAGCACGGAAATCAGGCAAGATGAGGAAGAAGATTTTAATTTCCGAGCAGCCGCGCTGCGCCATTCCCGTGCTTTGCTTTTGTTCAGGAATTCATTCAACAGCAGTCGCAGAATGCAGAACGTAGAAGCAGTAATTATTTTTCTTGATTAAAAATCCCAGCGCGCAATAGCAGGCAGTAAAAGTAAACAAAAGGATGCGAGGATGAACTGCGCAAGGCGCAAAGAAGCCCAGAAGATTCACTTTTCAATGCAATGCAATGCAAATAGCAAACAACAAGCAGCAAATCGAAATCCCCATAAAGAAAATGAAGATTTGCTTTTGCTTTTGCGTCTGACGCTGACGAGGCGATGCCGTAATAAAACATTTTCTAAACAATTGAGTATCTTATCTATTGAAAGGGATGAACATCACAGCGTAGCAGTTCGGCTTTTGTTGTTGTTTCGACCAGACAACAGCAGCAAATTGTGAATCCATGCAGCAAAGATTTGTGTGCTCAAATATGCAAAGCTGTAGCCAAAGCAAAGGGGATGAAAATGAAAATGAAGATGCGTTCAGTGCTAAGCGCCGAGCGTTAAATTCATCCATGATTAATTACTCACGTCAAAATAGGAGGCGAAATACACAAGAGCCAAATCCCAGCAACATATTTTTATCGTATTTCCAGAAATTTATTAAATTCTCCCCCGAAGACTCGTTAAATTTATGAAATCTTGCAGAAACAGACTCGAGCCGCCGCGTCCGCGTTTATTGTCGACTGTAACTGATTTCTGAACAATACAAGCAGCAAACATGTGTAATGCGCTCTAATCTCTATTTAAATAATCGTTTCTTCATTTCAGAAGCCACCCTCGTGCCGTGCAAGGGATGAATTCCGCATTGCATTCTCCGTATGCTTTTGGCCTGGCCTGGCCAAGATGGGGGAGATTTTCTAATACTTCCAGCCAAGAATAGCTGGAAATGCCTGAATTGTGCTGCTCGAGACATTTCTGCGTGTGTGCACGCACTTATTTATATTTATATCGAAATTATTATTACAGATCACTTCCAGGCACTCAACGAGCGACGAGCGACGATGGCAGCAAATGCGAGAAAGGAGAAGAGAAGAGACGTGGTCGGAATCCTCAAATCATTCTAATCAAAATCTTAAAGATGAAGGGCGAAGGGGAAAGGAGCGAGCGTGCAGAGAATAAAGGGATGAAAGTTGGTCTGTGCCTGAATTTTCCCCCAAGGCCTTGTAATATTTTCTCCAGCAATGCAACGAAGCAATGAAATCCTTTTCAGCTTGTCAAATTAGAATATTACTTGATGACTGGAATTAAGAGGAGGACGAGGAAGGAAGACGAGGAGGAGATGCACTTTCTCTTTACCGACCTGTCTTTGAGTGAGTGCATCGGTGCAGTTTGCCATGAAATTAACGCTCACCCTGTAAATGAATTCACGATTCAGAAACAGACACGACGGTCGAAAGGACGACATGGACCGAGCAAGGGAGAAAGCAGTGAAATACGAAACGCGAAAGAGACGCGACGCAATCAGCAATCTGACTTTGAGATCTCGGAACGCACTGCTGTCTGAATGTGTCAACTCAATTAGACTGATCAAACAAATTTTCCATCTCATTAGACATCAAAGATGCGAATGCGAGAATGCGTCTTCGCCGTGGCGAAGAAGCTCCGAGCATCAAAATTCTGAGAGTATCTTCGCCCTGGCTGGTCGACGCGTTCCGCCTCGCCTCGCTGGGCCAAGAAAAGGGAGAAAAGAAAGGAAGTCAAAGTCGGTCGCGAATCTTTGCATTGCCTTTCCTGTGTGCCCGCTTTGTTTTCTCCTTGAATGAACTCCGCCGGCACGTCTCCATAAATTTCCAGGTTCCTTTGTGTGCTTTCTCTGCAATGCATTCACGAATCGCGACTCGCAATTTTTATTTTTCAATCAGCCAGCAGGCCAGGCCAACCAAAGCAGCCGTGCAGATCTTCAGCATGCGCGTTCTGCCTTCAGCGACCCGGCCATCATCATCATTCCATTCACAAACCATTAACTTTCGCCTACTTTCTGCTTGCCACCCGCCATATGAAAACATGTGTTCAGTCAGCGCTCGACCTCTGCAGCCGCGTTGGCGATACATTAACATGTGCCTGTGACTGCGAGTGGGACAAGAATAAACGCAATTTCAAATGCGATGCAATGCTTGACTGACTCTTTTCTACTCGCCGTCGCCGTTGCTGACAAATGTGTGTCATTTGTCGCGTCGAGCCGGCGCAAAGGCGCAAGATGCGACCTGCGAAAGAATCAGGAAGAAAGATTGGCGAAATTATTTATACGTCTTTACATGATTACTTCCTTCCTTCAGAAGCTGCAAGGCACGGCAGGCACAATGAAATGGAAATTGGCAATCTGGCTTCATTCAGTCTGATCACAGCGAAATCGATTGGACAAAGACTCCATCAGCAGCCAGCACAATTTCGCTTTCACGTAATGCATCGTCATCGTGTCCAAAATTCATCGTCGTGTCGTGCGTAATTTTGAGTGTTTCTCATTTCCTGGATTCTAGCGTTGGTCGTTGTCAAGTCAAGATCAGGCTAGAAGATTCCAGTGAGTACTGGGCTGGAAAAGTCCTCGTGTCTCACATATCAGTACAAATTGGCTGGATCCAAACTTTACTTTGCCTGCCTTCGGTTTTGAGTCGTGTCTTGTGTTCTGTCTTGTAGCTGAGATGTTGGCTGTATCATGTCTCATCTATCCATTTATTATCTCGCTAAGCCTCTTCATCCTCCTCTCGCCTTTCGCCGTGCTCTTCCGACTTCCTTCTACTTTAAACTTTTACTCCTCGCTGCAGTGCGTGCGGCGTGCATTTCGAATTTGAAATCGAGTTCGCATCCGCAGCTCGCATCCGGATTTATCCGCGACTTAAAATCTCGACTCCTTTTTTCAATAACCCCAAAACTTTTCCATTAAGACTTCAGGCCTGTGCAGTGTAATGCAGAGTTATTCATCATTCAGTTTCCAGCTTCAGCAATACGCGCATGAGGTCATAAATTCATTTACGGCAATGAGCACGAAGCCATCGCCGAGCAGCGTTCAATAAAAATCGCGTAGAATTTTTTGGAAACGGTGAGCAACAAATGGAAAACTTTTGGCATAAATCAGTCAGTGCATAACAATGCTATGCTGGCTGGCTCGATTGGACAATGAATGGAAATGGCCGGGAACCGAGCCGGGTTCATCCCAGCCTCGGTGCTTGATGGCTCATGGCATTGTATGAATTTTTAACATTATGTTGTTGATAATGCGTACGCGTGCATGGTGAATGAATGGGCTGGCGATTTATGACCGCCCGACCAAATTCTCCAACACAATGCACTTTTGCCCTGCGCGTCGTGAGAGCACTAAATACGTACACGACCAGAACACATTGCCACATGGCATTGCATTGTATTGCGTTCATTGCATAAGCATATCGACAATATGCATAAGCACGAACCACAAGCGTACGCTGCTGCCGCTATTTACTATTGAAGAGTTACATCCCACAACACGAAAATAAATCACTTGGGGTTGCGTACGCTTTAAATAATACATTAGCCAGCGCCAGCGCCTGAGAGCCTGAGACGCCTACGCCGAAAATTGAGTGAAAGCCAGTAAAAACCCCGAATGAAGCCAAGCCAAGCCAACTTTCTTTACGGTGCATTCCCGTTCGAGTTTCTGTTCAGTGTTTCATTGTCCCCTCCACGCCAGCCCCACGCACTTTACACAATCTAATTTCCTTCCTTCCCGCACTGCACTGCGCTGCACTTGTTCGTGGCTTGTCTGATTTTTGTTTGTATCTCTCGCAATCTATCACCCGCACGCCACGCGTGTGGAGGACTCATCCATCTTTAACATAAAGCATAGCAGCGTAGCTTTTGTGGTGGTATCAATAATATTTAATACCCGTGGAGAGAATTGAGAATCGAGAATCGACCACTGTCATCAAGCACCACTGTATGACTACTTGCATGCATATACGTACGCGTGGCATGCATTGTTTGGTCGCTCGGTCTTTGTTGTAGACGGAGACGGTGAAAACGATGAGTTCTGTTCAATAAACTTGATCGAAGTTGAAATCAATGAGAATTTTTGAGTGGTTTGCTTCCAGACAACTACTTTGCCAGGCCAATATGCAAGCATGCAGTGTAAATACCATTATAAATGGCTACTTTGTCCGTGCGGGAGGTTCCCAGGCACCAGGCAGGAATATTAATGAAATGAATATTAGATTATTGCATTAGGCTAATGTAATGGTGGCCGTCTGCGGTGCAATCTTTTCGTAATTAAGCCACGACACGGCCACGAAGAAATTCAATTCCAAGCCGAACTGCAGCGCATTTGCATTCACATGATTACGAGGCTCTTGGGCACAATTCATTCTCAGCCTCGTTACTCTTCACGGCAGCCACGACATCGACTTTGACTTTCCCCTTGCATTTTAATGCACAGACCCTCGACCCATAAAAATGCAGTGCAATTAATTACGCGTACTCACAGTCATAGTCGTCATCTTCATTGATGCTTATTGCATTGTTGGCAAATTACGAATTACGCATTACCCACTACGCTGGCATTGAAATTCGATCCGAACTCGCACTGGAATTCTGGCATTAGCATTTTATTGCCGTTTTTACGGCTGTGAGTATTTTTGGGGTAAAATTCCCCCACGCGACACGACGGGGAAGTTTCTTTCCTTTTGCTTTTACTTACTATTAGCCTAAAAGCAATTGAATAATGTACAAGATGATCATCTCTCGAGTCTTGAGTCTTGAATACGAGTGCAAAAACAACGTTGTTCTTGTATCGTGATGTTGAGTCATTTCCCGTGGCCATACGGCGTGCCGTATTGTTGTCAAGCCATGCCAATAATAGTAATAGTAAATAGGATCCAATATCGTAAATGGTAATGGCTTTCTCCTTGCGCGCGTCGCAGTGCAGTGCATCGCGACAACGAATACAATTTGAAGATTTAATAAAAACAGAACCCGAAACGGGATGCTGTGCCGGGATATTATTGCATCAATTTGTCATTGCTTGCTTGCTCCGTCCAAGAGCTTAAGTTGTCTGTACAAATGGCAAATGGCAATTCATGTTTCCTTGTAGTTTTGTACTTTTAGCCACTTGTTTACTACGACTGCCTTCGCCTGCGAGCTGGCCACGTCAAGACACGTCGCGTTGTGGCTTACTTACATAAACTTGTACGATTATTGTTATGAACCACCTCAATGCCCAAGCGACACACACAAAGAGTTGGAGCCGTTGGACGTTGGTCATCTTCACAAAGGTCGTGTCATGAAGATTGACAATCGCCTGTGTGCGGGTCATGACACACACGAAAAGGATGACACACAATATTCATGTAGCCTAATGGCCATAAAAGGCAATGATCATTGCTTGGTGCTTGTGCGTGGTGACCATTGTCCGAGGATTATCTTTTCATCTTTGCATTCCAGATTGCGAAATGCACCAGAAGGGCGCCGAAATGCATTATGCAAATGTGCGCGCCTCGAAATGCAAAAGATGAGTAGGGTTTAAGATCCAATCAATGCCAATTGCCAATTTAGGCCGGCGCGTCGACATAACCTGGCCATTAGCCAAGCCGAGCCAAGCCATGTCATGCCATTCGCCATTCTTTCTCATTGATTGTTCATGGTGTAAGTATTTTAACGAGGAGTCAAGTCAAGTCACAGTCACAATCGAGTCATAAGCCAACCCAAGCCAGTCAATCAGCTCGTCCATCTACTTTTATCGATTGTTATTGAGATCAAGAGACTGATGACTGGTTTGGCTTGGTCCAAGTTTAGGTCGCAGTCGCGTAATCATAATTGCAAGCAAATGTAATACTCAATGAAGAGTAATGCAGCAAAGATGATCTCATTGTCGTGTCGTGGCCGTGCGGCGCACTCATCATTTTCATCATCATGACATGATTTAAACCAGATTAGATTACTTTCAAGTAACAGTAACAATAACAATACAATGCAATGCGCAAATCGCGAATGTGAGCGCGAATTTGCAATGCAAGCCTTCATGTTCATTATTTATTGTGTAATGGCAATAATGGCCTGTCTTGTCTTGTCTTGTCATTGTTCCTTCTCAGAATCAGAATCAAGTACCATTATTATGAAGACTCGGCTAAAACCTAGCGTCTTAGCTTAGGCTTCATTACTTTGGCTTAGCTTCTTATCACTACCAAGAAATCTGTGACTACTTTACCCCAAATGCACAAATGCACGCTTGGCTTCATGTGAACGTGAAAATGTGCAGGCAGGCCTAGCAAAGGGGAGATCCACGCCAGACGCCACGTACTGCACGTACGCAAGTACAGGTACATTAATTGCCGTAATGAAATGTGGGCTTGACCCTTGCAGCGTAAAAGCTGCAATGCAGTTTGACCGTTGCCGACAAGACACGTAATTACTGGTCGTAATCCACGGCTACGGGTACGACCGGGTAATGAATAGCAATAGCAAAAAGCAAAGCGTACCGAGCAAAACACTTGCAAATTATTCATCCGCCAAAACAGGTTTTTGATTCTCAGTTTTTAGTTTTGCATGTTGAAAAAATAAAAATGTGTACCACAAAAAATCGCGACCGACTGCACCGGCAACAACAACGGCAAAATTAACATCTGGGAAATGTAAGACGTTTGCTTGCATGCGATGTACCCGAAATTTACTGAGCAGAATCCCCGAAATTCGAAAGACAAATTACGAAATTCCATCCGGATGAGTGGCCGTGAGTCATGACGTTAAGATTTGATGCCACGCCATGTCAGCCATGTCAAGCCATGTCAAGCAATGCCCTGTCATGTCATGAGTCATGGGAGCCAGCAACAACCCGGACTTAATCGTATTAAAAATCGTCACTTTATAAGAATCACAGTGCAGTATAACGTGCATTATAAAAATAAAATCGCCATCACGGCTGCTAAGCCAGTCATTAAAGAAATCGTAGTCGTAGACGTAATTCGTAATTCGTAATCGTAATCTGACGTGGGCTCAGGGGAAGAAGTTTGCGATGCAACTCGCAATAAAAGCCAGTGAGAGATTTTAATCCTCATCTTCGTGTGTATCGTGATCCGTGTTTTGATGTACAATTTCATATTTTTCAGGATTTCAGCCACGAGAAGATTCTTAAATCCTTTTAGTAACGACCTGACAGCCAAGCTGGGCCATTGATGACAATTTTAAAAGGAGTATAACTCATCTTTGGACGAAGCTCTCGACGACTCGACTCAAATCTCTGAGCAATGCATTACAATGCCGTGCTGGGTCGAGGTCCCGAAACGAACAACGTAGGAACAGTGGAGAATAGAATTTTAATAATGCATCTCAGGGGATTGCTGGAGCTTTTATCGCTCGCACAACCTGAACCAAACCTTTTCCGTTGCATTGCATTATAGATAAAAATTTCTGTTCACCGTGCATGCGATGCGATGCGTACACGTACATGCATTATTATGGAAATCTAACTAACCGTATCGAAGATTCCAAACCCGAAACCCTTTCTAGCCCGGCCCGTAAATTGAATTAGCTTCAGGCCTCTGTCGTGTGCTGACTGACGCTAATGTACGTTAACGTGATTTAGTTGCTGAAATGCACCAGACTCCGTCCGTGCACCGTGCTTTCATAATTAAATAATGCAATTCTGTTCGGGAAATTCGCTATTCGCATCTCTGTAATTTCCTTTACATCTTGCATACTTGTACAGGCGGGCTGTGATTATGCTAATTTCCAACACGTTCACGTTCATCCGCCGCCATCGTCATTCGCCAGATTTTTTGCATGAGCACGGTGAGAACGCAAACAGCTGTCAATGCAAATTATGCGTCTGCGTCTGTCTTGGGATTTCTGTCTTGACTGTCTTGCCCTGCTATGCTTTGACTTGCGATCATTATCACAGCCTGGCATCTTGCTGGCTGTTGCTCGACCGCAACGTGTGCGGGTTCTCATCAGACGATGATTTGTTTTGTTTTGAAGGTTTTACAGCCTGTCGTCAACAATAATCGCGTACGCTGAGGTCATGGCTTGGCTTGCCTTGGTCTCATGCCGCATGACTCAATGACTTTTCTGCGCGTACGCTCTTAATTTGCAATGGAATTCGAACGTTCTTGATTAAAGCCATCGCCAGAATGCTGGTCACTAAATTATGCACGATTGCATCGCATGCTTGGCCGGCATTCGAACGAATACGAAACCACGGAATACGGAATTCAAGACAATTCAGAATTCAGGTTTGATGAAGATCAGATGCTCGATGCCCGCTCCATTTCGTGCTGGCGAACAATTTGACAGCGTGGAATTAAAAATAGAGACAATGACCACGAATGCCATCAACGGACAAAACCAGTTTCTTAGTTTCTTTGTTTACGTGGGCCTGTAAATTGAAATTAAGCACAAACACAGGCACAGGACATTAAGGCTTGTAATTTGAACTGCGACGTTGACGTGAACAGTTTTCCGTGCTTGTTTTGTGATTGTGACTGTGATTGCTTGACTCGGAAATTTGATCTCGCTTGGGAAATTCTTGGCCGTCGTCAACTTTTTTCGTACGCTTGAAGTAATCCTGAAAACACGCATTGCGCATTGTCTTACTCAAATTTCGGGCCATCGGGCCGAGATTGTCCCACAAGATTATCGCGTCAAGTCAAATCAAGAAGAATCAACGAATCAAGGCAACAACATGCGACGACATAACAACGAAGAGTGAAGGAGCTTGACTCCGGCTCGATTCCACGATTTCAGACGGTTTCCAGCTGGATTTCACCTGCCAGCCTCCGAAAATTGTGTCTGAGTCAGGCGAGTCTACGACCGAATCCTTGCAGATAAATTAAGCCGGCAAGATTTCATATTTTGCCATGCACGGAAGTCGCCAGTCTCAGTCGAGCTTCGACGTGGACGTGTGGACTACATTCGAGTTCTCGAGCCAAGCAGAGGCAGAAGATTAAGTAAAGAGCCCTGGCAATAATATATTTTGCCCACAGGAGCCAGCAAGAGTAAAAGCTCCTCCGGAAAGAGAGTGTATTAAAGCTGTCCTTTAGGAATTCCATTCACATGAACTTTAACTTTGCATATGTGCAATAATTTATATTCGGGCTCTCTACTGCCGAGCTGCAGGTTTCTTCTGTGCCATGCCATGCCAATGTCATGTGGATGTAGATTAAAAGATTCTGCCTGCCTTGGCCGCGATGCTGTCCCACTTCGTATTTCGTGCTCGTATGCGTATTTAAATGCAGAGATCCACAAAAAGGTGATTTCCTTCACTTCCTTTGATTTAAAAGACTTTTCGACTCTCCACCGCCGCAAATGCAAAGCTCAGCGACTTTTCTGCCTGTCGTGGTTGCTCGAGAGCGGCAGTTTCACAGCAACTGGCCGAGTTATGACCAAAGAAGTCGTCGTAATTCGTGAATTCGTGCTCTGGAGTCTCCAGCCTCAGTCTTCAGTGCGTCCGCTGCTGCGCTGGAAACAAGTCAAGTCAAGAAGCTTGGCTGCTGTCTCATAAAGTAGTGCAAGTTGGTACTTCAGTATGCTGCACTGCACGGTTCACGAAAGAATCTTCCAAGATCCTCCGAATTCTTTCCTCAAGAGCAGACCACAAATGCCTTAAATAACTCAGATACAATTGCCGGGCTGATTCTATTAAAACTCGCATCATCTCGAATCACAATCGAATTAAAACTCGTTTGAGAATGTGGACTTGACTTGGCCTGTGCTTTGCGTTGCGTTTTCTTTGTAATTTCATCTGTCGTAATTCGTGATTGTAATTTCGGATGAAATTCGAGTCAGGCTCAAAGTCAAAGCCAGACGCACAAGGCACAATGCAAAGGGTTGTTGTTGCCGTTGCTGGAATCTGACAAAATCCAATTCACAAAAATCTCCGCATCCCAAATCAAAATCTTTCCTTTGACCTTTTCATAATTCGTCGAGGGGAGAAATGAAAACGACTGAAAAGTTCTGAGATCTTTGAATCCCTTTCGATCATAACTTCTGCCAGGCGCTACACGAGGGCTTTTTTACTTCTTTTTACGTCCTGGATTGGATTTCTTTCGCCTGCCTGCCGGAATTTAAGCCAAGCCAAGTCAAGCGTCTGCCCATCCGCGTCCGCGAGGGTTCGTTAAATGCAAATACGGAATAAATTCAGTGTCGGGCGGGCTGCCTGCAGTGGACAGATCCATTTAACCCTTTCTTCCCCTCCTCCCCAGCCTCAGCATGTAAATGGACCTCAGCTTCAGCAACCTCGCCTCATCTCCATTCAAATGCAGCAAGTAATCTTCTTCATTTCACTTTCAGCACTTAAAATGATGTATCTTCCCGATTTTCTCTCCGTGCCGCCGTCGTGCAGTATCGGCCGGCGAATTTAGAATCACATTACGGGAATTCTTTTCAATTTGGCGATGGCGGCGGTGAGGGCGATGTACATCAGCATCAAAGCCAAAGACAAGACATGGCACGGCACTCGACGGCAGTTTCCCTCGATTCAAACTCTTTTAACCCAAATCGAGTCGCGTCTCTGAGTCACTTGAAGACATTTTATTTCTTTTCCCCTCCAATTCGACCGGCAATTCGGGGATTCAGCATCGAGACCAGAACAGAAAAACTCATTCCATTAGAGTACTGAGACCCAGCCTGAGCCTAGGTTCGGGTTTGTTCCTTTCCCGTTCGTTTTATTACGTTTCCTGAACTGAACCGAGTCGTAGTCGTAGCATAATTTAGTGGCTTTAAGTAAATGTCAACTGTTTGCCTGCCTGCTGCTTGCCTTTGTTGCTGTTATAATATTCATGACGGCTATTTCTATAATTTTTATTAAATGCACCCAAGCCAGACCACGCGAGGCCCGGCAGGCTCGGACTCCAGGCTGATGATGTATGCCCATTAAACCGTCGTACTCGCTGTATTGCGACTTGTGAGCAAATTTATGTTTTGTTTCAGCCAAGTCTCAATGCAATGCATTATTTATTTACCGGTACAATACTTTAGCTTTGGCTTTGGCCGCTTTGGCATTTTGCAAAATATCGCACGCTTGTGAGCTTTCTTCGCGTTCGTGAGCGAGAGAACGAGCCTGGAGAGAAACCTGGAGCCTTTTAATAGCCTGGCGTGGCGTGGTCCCCGATACACGAAATTGGCTCGGCGGAGCCGCCGTCTCGTGAGCGTGTGGCCATAAAAAGCGGGGCTGAGTTATTTTGCAATAAATGCGAATGAGAGTAAAAGCAGCCTCGACGCTCAGCCACGGTTGAATGAATAAAACGAGCCAAAGCGCTGCTGCGCTGAGAAAGAATTATGAATAATGTGGCCGAGGTCTAAAGCACTCAGTCACGATTCAAAGACTCAGGCACATCCACTCGATACAAATTCAGGCTCACATTTTTATGCTCACGCTTGAAAATGGTGCAAAATGGCCCAAAACGCAAAACGAACGTACGCAAAAGCTGCGCCAGCCAAAGCTTTTTACTCTTTTTACGCGTTTTTAAATTACTCTTGATTTTATGTTGTTGCTCTTGCTCGTGAACAAGAAACGGTAACTACAACAGCAACAATGATGATAAATAGCCTCTAATAATGGTCGGTAATGAAGCAGTGTTCAATGTTCAGAGCAAGCGTACAGGATGAGACAAGACAAGACAACAATGGCTCGTATATCAAGCTCAAGAATACTAATTTTTATGACCAACTGTGATTATTTCGTCCCAAAAATGGAGCCCAACAATACACGCACAAATTAAACGAGTCGCCCATTAAAATTGTACCTTGCTGGCATGAACTCTGATTGTTATACTTTACGACAGGGTCAAAGCCAGGCCAAGTCAGAAGATGAGCCAACATGTTTCAAGTTATGGCGTATTGTTGTGCATTTTCAATGGAGTACAGTCGAGTCGAGTCAGCCAAGTCAGGAGTCATGGCCAAGACGCATTGCGTTGTACGACAAGATCACGAAATGGCAAAGGAATGTGCATGTGCGATGTGCGAAAAATATTGAGCTGGCCACACGCTGTGAAAATGGACCAAAAGTTCACCATCAGCTCTTGATTGTGTTTTGTGTCCGCGTACGCGTACGTGCAAAATACAAAACACTGGCTCACAATATAAATACGGAGCAAGCAATGAAAGTGAGAAAGGAAAATGCGAGTCGTGCAGTGTCTCGAAGTGTTGGTGTCGGTAAAAAGAAGTTTAGTTTAGTTTATTTTCTCGTTTCGCGTTTCACCAAAGCATCGTGCATCAGTTTGGTGCTGGTAGATGTTCTGCTGCCCGGTCCTAAATCGAATCTCCCAAGTGACCCATCCATTTCATTGTAAATGAGACATTACTTTCTCTTCGTACGCACTCGTCGTAATAAATTCCCACAATTTTCCAGTACGCTGAATTGAAATTGGAATACGCAGAGGCAAATACACGCACACGACGCACACTGCATGCGGCACGCGGATGATGATCTTGTAATCATCTTGTTCAGCCCTTCGTCCTCAGTTTTTGGGTGTCCGTGTCATTTGCCATTGCCATTTGCCGAAGTAGCAAACGCAAAAGCACAGAAAAGCGAAAGTACAGCACGGCACAGCACAGCAAATAAAAATAATGGCATTTGGATTTGTCTCGAATAAAAAAGTCATTCACATGTAAATCGAAATCTGCTGCGTCTGATTCGATTTTGTTGCTGCTGCGTTTGCGTTTGCTCGCGTTCGCTTGCTTAAATGACCCATAACTAAATCTAAATGAATCGAAACCCTCGCTTGGCGCTGGAGTACAAATAAAAATCGCAAGGCAATAATAATGATTAGTTTAATTTTAGTACCGCGTATTCGTGTTCGTGTTCGTATTTTACGCAATATGCAATACAATGCAGAAGTGACACATTTTATCTTGTATCGCGAGCAGGCGAACTGAAGCGAATCAACCATAAAATACGGGCCGAATTTATTGTGAACATTCATGATTTATGTGCTTACATTTTAGAATATTGGCCAGGCCAGCCAAATACCGAAGTGAGCCGAGCCTAGCATTGTCTGTAAGGATTTTCGTCAATAACTCAAGATTTCGGTGCGGTGCAGGCAGCCAGGAAAGAGGAAATGGGAGACAGGAATACAAAAGGATGAGAGAAGAGACAAATCCGATCCAAGCCAAGCCAAGCCAGGCTTCTTTTCTTTTCCATTCCAGCCGCAGTCCCAGTTTCCAGGTACTTGTAATCCAATTATAAGTTTTCCAGGTAATAATGCACTGTCTCCTTCGTGCAGAGGAAAGGATTATGGCCCGGAATCCATTTTTCTGGATTATCTTTCTCGCAACAATAAAATTGACTCCGTGCAAGGATTTTACTGCATGGAAATGGCTTTTTATTAAATTTAGTGCTTAAATGGCCCGATACGCTTTGCGTTGCGTTTGAAGTACTCACGAACTACAAATGCGAATGTACTCGCACGCACCTCAACTGCCTGGCCATGCCATAATTATGTACGTGTACCAACTTAAGCCCGTATCAAACACAGGAATCTTGTCATAATTTCATATCAGACAAGCATAAAATAAAACTGCTTGCTGTTCTCGTTGCGCTACAGCAGGAAGGCAACACAAACGCAACAAGGCAACCGAATCGTTCTCACATAATTGGATTTTTCTGGCAGGCCCAAAACAACCAGTTTCTGAATATTTTTTATGGCTCCTGATTATTACCATTATAACAAGGCACATAATTCAGGCACTGGCTCGCTATGAGCCAAGAAAAAGCAAAAGCATACGAGTAGGGCCCGCCATAAACATAAAAATTTGGTATTAAAATTTCAGCCACTTGAAATAGGAACTGGGCCTAAAAATACATGAATGCCACGCCAAGCCAAGGCAAGGCTTTACTTTACAGGAAAATATGTCAATCATTTTTTGGGTTCTCGGTTCTGTTCGCGTTCTCAGGAATTTTTTATTAACACATGGCACAGGTACGACTACGGGCTTTATTCAGGTCAAAATACTCGGAACTCACTCGCATTCTCAAATTAGCAGCTTGGTAAACCCAGTCAAGCTAAGCCTTAATGAGATAGGGCTAATAATATTCCAGAATTTTTTACGACCTGTCTGACTGTTTGTCGGTTAAATTCTCATGTGGCAGTGGAATCGGGTTCATTACCGTCCAGGCGCAGGTAGAAATAAAATTTTCCTGTTCAGTACCCAAAATCCTCATTAGTGCATGTAACAAGTGCGTACGCGTACTGAGGTCGGAGCCGAACAACACCTGTCTTGTCTTGCCCGGTGCGGTGCACTGGCCGAGTACCGAATTTAATATTAATATTAAAAATACGGGCTTGTTAATTGGGATGGACATGATGGACAGAAGTGCAATGCGGCAGGAGCTGGGCTGCTACTCCTTGAAAGATGAAATGAGAGATGATGATGATTCATGAGGCACGTACGTCATAAAACATAAATGAGAGGCACTGCACAGCACTGCACTTGTGCACTGCCGAGCCGGCATAAAATGAAGTTTTGATGCCAGAGACAAGTTTCAAGCTCCCCTGCCCTTTGCGTTTACCTTCGCCGTCTCGTCCCTGTCCTTAAGGTTTTTGTCTTTTTACAAGATTTATACCATAAAATAAAATGCAATCGCATTTAATGCATCGCATCGCATCTTCCTTTGCTGCACTGCATTGCACTTGTATCACACATAAATCTGTTCTCCCCTCTTGCGTGATGCGCCGCGCGTCTTCATCTTGGTCGGTTGGGTCGTGGATATTTTATATTTATTTATAGCGTCGTGGGTTTTCTGCGTTGGCTTTGATGTTTTGGTCTGGTTTGTGGTCTCATTGCAAATGCCTTGGAGAACTACGACGATTTTTGATGATAAAATTACATTACGTCGCTCTTTCCTTTTATTACGATACAGGAAATCTGTCCACATGTGCGCCGCAGCCGACGGCCAAGCCACCGGCGCACTGTGCACTTGTCCTTCTACACTCTACGCGAAGATCCATTACGTGTATTAAAATTTGGTAGTCTTGGTGGGTCGGTCTTTGGTAAGTAATGAAATGCTCCTGCTCCTGCAGCTTCCCTACTAAAAGTGTCAATATCATCGGCGATCGGCATGGGCCGGTGATTTGTCGTCATGTCGTGATATTTGAGACTTGTACTTACACCACGCGGTGATGGCGAATGGAATGACCACTGCGGGCTTGAGGGCGCAGGACAATAGCAATGGTCATTGACGACCACCATCAACACGCTAATGTGACCATTAATGCCTAATAAGCGAGCCGAAACAGCAGCCTGGCACTTGTTACCAGAAGAAATACAAAACCCAGCTTCCGGAGACGAAAAAGCAGGCGAGACGATTCATTCAAGGAAAGGAAATCGAATTAGTGTGGCTACAATTACCAAATTACCATCTTGTAATTACACGCATTAATCCTGTCCTGCAGGGAATCCAGTGCAAGAAGTGCACGGCAGGGCAATACAGTACTTGCAGTGCTTTGGAATATTGGAGGAGGGGAGCTACAGCTCAAGCAATATTCGCCGATTACTTTTATTATTGCCATATTAAATCTGATGACACATGAACACATGTACTCTTGTTCTCTTGTACGCGTGTACTCGGATGTTTTGATTTTATGGTCCGCGTCCGGCCTCGGCGTGTTATTAAATAACCGACGCACAGAACACCGAAGGGGAGAAATCCGGTCCTGGCCTGGAGCGACCCGAATTCGAGTCGCCGGTGTTATCAAAACACGAACACCGGCGACGCGTCGAAAGCAAAACAAATTGTGTACGACTGTAATGACACTGGAAATGGATTAATCAATCTCCAATTCGTTTCAGCAGCCGCCGTCTCAGTTTCCAATAATATAGAATTTATGCGTATGTGTACACGAACGAATACATAAAATTATGGTCATAAAATATGAATTGCATCGTGACGCAACGGCGTCATATACGGCGAAAGTGAGCTAATCAATGGGAAATCTCAAAACTCAAATGTACTGCCTCGAGACTGTCGAGACGTACCCTCGTCAATTTCCATTTCCATGTATTACGATTAAGATTTCGCACAACTTCATAATATGTGAGTTTATGCATTATGCTGGTTTCTACTATTTCCTCAATATTATTGCCTCCCACTACCGTCGTTTGTCACTTTCTTTCCATTTTTCGCATTGCAATCGCAGTTCGCAGGTTCCCGTAGGCTGAGCATTTGGCTCGGCTCGGCTTTGTTTGCTGAATCGCCATAATTTGAAGTCGCCATTTGCCATTATTAGGCGGATACGTGATAGATGATACAGCAAGAGCACAAGCACAAAAGCACGATGGCTTGGCTTGGTGTTGTGCAAAACAAGAAGACGCATTTCACGTTGCCGTCGCCGTCTTTAAGCTTGTCACTCTCATTTTTGGAAGAAATTCCTTACGCGGCACACAATGGCAATAAAAATAATCATACGTCTTGACCGGTCGGCCAAGTATGGCTTAATAAAAGGGCTTGGGCTTGGCTACTGAATCTGAATCGCGCGCAGTGCTAAAAATATTCCGGCACGTAATTTGAGTTGCATGTTTATTGCAATTGGAAATACGATTCGAAAATGTCGTGCGGAGGCGATGGCGATGGCCCAGCCCGCTTTATTATTTTCCTGTGCCGCGTCCGAGTGCCCGCAATGGCAAGGCAATGCTAGCATTCGCTTGTTACGAAAACCAACTCGAGATTAAGATTAAGGACCGAGAAACAACAATCAACAATAACAAGCGATTATCCGATTGCCAGTTGCCTGCCGTTGCCAGTTTTGTACCGTGTGAAAATGTGCGAGCATAAATTTCGAATATTCGAGTAGTGTTTTGAGCCTAAAAAAGTGAAATTGTGCGTAAGTGGCCGGGGAAGACGAAGACGAAACAGGTGCGAGGAGATGAATTGGGCTGATTAACGCTCACGCTGCAATTGTGCTGCCTCGACCGGCAAATGACTCACGATTCTTGTTCAGAAGAAACACAGTGCAACGGCAACGCGGATGCCAATCTTAACGATGTGAATCCCACGTGAATGTGGCAGTAAATGGTGAATGCATGCGAAGATGACCAAATGATAAAAATGCAGCGCAGTGCGTGTAAGACAATAACAATAATTCAGAGTTATGAGCCCGGCCGGCTTCTTGTGAGCCGCAGCCTGAGTCAAGTGGTCAAGGAATTATGCAACCAGCTGATTAAGACAGCAGATAAGCCGTGCACATGCGAGATGCGAGACACGCCACGCCAAGCAACGCTGGCCAAGGCAATGATCACGTCGTAGAATTGGCCAAGTTCTCAAAATCTTTCCCCGCTATTGTTACATAAGAAAAGTGAATTCTACGCTTCAATTTCGTCTCTTGTCTCTTGTCTAGAGATCGCGTTCTCATCTTTCATCAAATGACATCTTGATCTCTTACAAATTGCTATCGCCCTCCCGAAACTAAAAACTACCGTAACGTAACGCGTAACACGCGAACGTGAGCGTAAGTGAATTGGGTACAGGAAACGAGAAGCGAAAAAACGAATGGAAAAGTCAGAAACATCTGATGTGCTTCACGACGATGATGAAGTCAGTCAGAGTCAAGTCGAGTCGAGTCAGAGCCACGACAGACGCGAACGCTGACGCAAAAAATGGATCCAAAAACTGCGAGTTTCGAGTCTCGAGTTGAGTCAAGACTCGAGAGAGAAAATGACACTTGAGCACGACAACGGCAAAAGTAAAAAATGACAGCCACGCCACGAACGTTTCACGTACGGCAAGGCAAAACTCTGATTCTCATTGAGAAATGGTTCTCACAGTTCCGTCGTCGTCGTCGTTAATTTGTACGTCCATTCATTTTGCGAGACGCGAGTTTGAGTTTATTGTGTGTGATTTCTTTTGTAAATATAATTACAATTTACTCCACTTGCACTTGTACGAGCAGAAACGAAGTTCCGCCCGCCCAGCAATAAAATATGTACGAAGCCGTGTACATTGAACCGTGTTCAGAGTTATGAAATTATTAAATATGACTTGAATTGCTTCCCGTTTCATGTGAACCGGCCATAATTCGCTACCAACCTCAGAATCCAAGCCTCCAAGACCCAAAAACATGTGCATCGCTGTGCTTTCTGAGGAGATGACTCAAGATTAAGGTTCGGCGTGGCCCAGCGCAGATTTTTGCACACTCATGCCAAACCAATTTATTTACTATTGAACCCCAAACAGCAGTAGCAGCAGTCAAAGAAAGAAAGAAAGTCATTACGATTACGAGTGAATGCTGAATAAATGCAATTCATCCACTTTGCAACTTCCAAGGCAATGCAAGGCGTGCTGTAAAGATTTTTGTCGTTGTCGTCTTGTCAATCGTGCATTTGTCCAACAGTCAAAAATACGTACAAAAATAGTCGGGGTTCAAAGAAATTGTCGCATTCAGGTGAGTAAATGGGATTTTAAGCGTTTGGGCTTCTTGTTGCTTGAAAAGTAGTACTCGAGTTCCAATTCCAAGTTGGCTATTTTTGTTGTCGTCGTAAGTTGCACGGATAACGGATTTCAATTCCGAACTACACGGCTTGTCTAGGGTCAAGCTTGGAGCTTAAAGCGCACATCACTTGGATGGACAATGACAATAAATGAAGGGACGAATTGTTTGCTGCTGTAAAGAAATTGCTGCTTGACCTCCTTAAGCCGCGTCGACCGAATACAATACATTACAAATCCGTCGCAAGCACCAACAATCATGTTTCATAAATAATTCCTCCTGCACCCGGCCGGGGCCGGCCACGCATTACAAAATGGGTTTCAAGTACCTTCACCTTCCCATTCTCTCTTCGCACCTTTTCAACCCAAAATTCCTATACCGGCTCGGAAGTCGTAATTCCAGGTATTCTGTCTATATTTACGCGCAAGGCCCTAATTTACATTTATTTTACGCGTCGAGTCGGACGTTCCACCTGCAATGTTTAGCTAAACCTTTCCAGTGCAATTTGAACATGTCGCCGTGCCAAGACAGAAACCAAGCCTGTCCAGTCCACCTGCTCTTCGTCCTCGTCTTCGTTAGTCAGCTATGGCAATAAAATCCTAATGCATCAGGCGTCATCGCTCAGTGCTGGCAGGCTTATCAATCGTCCTCCAATTTTTTAAATTGCTGCCACAGCCAAGCTACGATGCCACGAAGGCCGCAGTCCCCAAAACTTGGCTTTTAGATCAAATTACCTGCGAGCGAGTGCCCCGCACAATATTTTTCATTTAGAGTTTACGAAATGTAAACAACAAACGACGGGCACACAAAAACAAAAACTTTAGAGCTGGCGTTGGCAGGCAATGGCGTAGTTGGAAATGAAAAAAGTTGGTAAATGGTAATGTAATGTAAAAGGTAAGTGCTTCCTAAACAAATGGAGAGCCGAGTCAAGTGCATTAAAGTTGACTGCTGTCTTTGGCTGTGGCTGGGCTCTCTGTGGTTGTCGCTGTCATATTTTTATCTGCGAGACGACAGAGATACAAAATACAATGGAGTACTTACCTTTATTGCTATTTCTATGTGTCTATTGCTCTATTGTGATTGTAATTCTTGATTCTGTCGTCCCATTTAGTGCTTAATGTCTAATGCACTGTCGATTCACGTCGCTAATTGATTTCTGGTACGTTTACGTTGCGTTGCGCTCACCAAATTTACAAAACACAAGTCAAACGCTGCAAAGCGGAGTCGAGCCGAGTTGAGTTTTGATGTCAATCAATTAATAACTCATTGCCGGGACGGCTATTGTTGGCTTGTCTCGTCGATTGTCAGTCTGCCTGCCAGCCAACTAAAGGACACAATTTCACAACAAATGCAATTGCAAAATGCAAATACAAGCCCTTTCACATTGTTCTCCGTTCGCTAATTGTCGCTCGCTTGCTCGTACTCGTAATTTAACAGTAATGATGGTCTTGCAATTAACACCGTAATTAAGTCATTGGCTTGGCGTCGCGGTAGGCAAGCCCGTCAATGGGAATTGTCAACAAACGAACAGTTTAGCTTTAGCTTTAGCGTTTAGCCGTTCGTGCTGCTCCCGTGCACATCAACAATGAAATGCAAATGTAAGCCACAACTCGGTGACGGTGACTGAATGAATGACGGTACGTTACGTGGATTTTCTCACTCACAGTACGACACTCCACGTGAAATGGCACAGGCACAGAAATGTCTCAATTGAGCCGATTGTTGTTTCTGGGATCTCCTTGGAGTTGGAGTTCGCGGTTGGATTTCTTTTGCAAACACAAACACTTCAATTCCAATGTTTCACGAGTGTGTGCGGTGCGGTGTGGTTGCAGATTCACGACTTTTCTCATAGGAAATGGGTTAATTTAAGAGTTCACGGTCCACCACAGCCTGAGCCACTCAGACTAAGACGTGTGACGTCCAAGTGCACGTTGGTCAGTGTCGCTGTCCGTCTGTCATCTGCTTGCTTGCAACACTGCAACTGCACTGAGCGAAAGCCGGCTTTTGCTGCTTGCTGGCCCTTGCCGGCTGATTTGATCGTTGATGAATAAAAAACTGGATATTGGATTCCTGTCGTTGCTGCTTTCTGTTCCAGGCTGCTCAACCCTTCGTAATTGTAAACAAACCGAATCCGGTCCGGTGTGAATGGGAGTCCGGTGACGACCGTTGGAATTACACGAAGCACTGGATTACAATACAATGATAAGCTAGCACGATGCAAAGTTACACGTTACACGATTCAACTTTCCCCTTGCTGCTTTTCTGGTTGCTGGCACACAAAATTCTCGTATGTGTACGCGTACACGCAATGACAGATCCGAGATACGGGAAAGCACACACCTGGCTTCGAACAGAGCTTGAACACGACTGACTGACTGGCCTGCCTGAGACTCACGTTTCGCGTATCGTACGCACACAGCAAGCAGAGTTCATCGAGACTCGAGAGCCAAAGCCAAAACATGCGAGATGTGAGGCTCAAAAGCAGTTTGTCAAGTTTCCATGTACGGGAACGCATCAGAACGGGGAACAGCTTTAAAGCAGCAAGCAAAAGTCAAGTCGAGGGGTTCATTGTACGTCGTACAGCAGGAGCAACAATTCGAATACTTGAGCGTTGAGCCTCGACAACAATGTATTGAATTCAATTCAAATAATAATCATCATTTTTCTTTCTTTCTTGCGTATTGCTTGCGCTGCGCTGTGCATCTTTCTTTCCCCGAGATGATTTCCACCCACTTTCTTATCCCGACGCATTGAAGCTTGGGGCGAAAGGCAACTTGCGCTGCTGTTCGGACTCCTTGTATTGTATTTATTATTTCACGGACGCGGACGAGGACGCAGCATTGTTGATAAAGCTAATATGAATCTGAGACTCATCCTCATCCTCATCCTCGTCTGAGTGAGACTGGAAAGCAAATGAATATGAATACAAAGTATAATGCAAATATGCTGCAGACAAGATGAGAACGAGGAGGCCAGAGATGTTATTAAATTGTGAATCCCAATCAAGCAGAAGAAATGAAGAAGCTGGCAGGGCAGAGCAAAAAAGCCGGTCAGTCGACTTCTTCTCGACTTGTGCATTGTGCTCGTTTGAGACTGGATTCTGTCAGAGATGAATCTGAAGCTGCATTGCAACGTGGTATGTTATTACGCAATATTATTCTGCATTATTATTAAAAAGAATCTCCAATAAAATAATAACAATGCGTACAAGCATGCATGAATACGTGCATGAGTGCGAGTACGAGAGTACGTGATTGAATGTGGGCTTGACTTCTGATCGAATGTGGGCTTCTGGGCTCCTGCCCGTCCGGCCGAGCTGCGAGCTTCCAGCTGCAAAATGGACCGTGAAACATTGAAATATCAATAAACGGGCAGTCTGGGCGCATAAAAAAATGAGAAACGAGAGCGAAATGAGCGGAGTACCAATTTTAAGCTGAATTTCGACATCGAGGCCATAAAACAGCCTGGAAATGCACAATTGCAATTTGCCTAATCAGACGCCGAGTCGAGTCTAACGAGAATCGTCTGTCTTTTGTTTTAGGCGAGACGTTGGTCATCTTGCGAACATGAACGCGAAGACGAAAGTGAGTGTCAATTATTCTGAGTGATGAGGCAATGCAATGCAGTGCGGATGCGAGACAAGACAAAAATCGCTCGTCGCCCGGCACGCACGCACCTTGCAGCATGTAATTGCTAAATTTGGACAGACGACACGAAATTCTTATTAGGGCAGAGTAGAGAGGGCAGGTGAAATGACCACGCGTGAACATGAAATGCAAAGCCATGAATTGCATTTTGCAGCAATTGTCTCAAATAGCAGTGCAGTAATGAATCGAACTTTGGAAAACTATAATAATAAGATCGGGGAGGACGAAGGATTGCGTGCAGGCAATGGCAATGGTGAGGCCGGGCCAATTTGGAAGGAAACTTATAAAAAACCAATTTTTATAAATAAATGCTCTACACTGAAATTATGAGGATTGGGCCAAGAAATAATGACAAGAGGGGCTGCAGTCTTCGAGTTGGTCTGCGATGCTCTGGATTGCGTTTCATTGTTGTAAATTAAAAGTGTTCAATTGTTCTCCTTCTCGTTCGCGTACTCGTCGTCCCATCATGAATCATTATTATAGTGCAGCGCTTTTAATTTAAGCATTCGCTCTGGATTCTTATAACTGCATGCATGCAGGCTGCAGAGGAATGATTCACGACGCACCCCTGCACAAAATCGTACGCTACGGCTACGCTTAAGCGACGCATTTTTCGTCATTAAAACTGCGTACGTGACTTTTAGTCGAGTTCGACAAGATTTTCAAGTGCAGCAGCAACGCAAGAGGCAAAAGCAAAATCGAAGGGTTTCTATTAATGCTGCAGCTTCGCGTAGCGTATTTTTGGCCACTACTACAAATTCCCCCATGTAATTAAGGTATGACGGACCGCTCCGGTCGTTTCCATAATCTTGAAAACAAAGACTGGAGCACGGGCAAAGGCCATTCAAATTAATAATGACTGCAAAAACGCACTAAATGCACTGAACACAACAACAGCACAAGGCGCGTATGGCAATGGCAATGGCAACATTTGGTCTGGCTGGCCAGACTTTAAAAAGGTGTGAAATTCCGTTTGAAAAATAACCGAACCGTCCAACCCACGACAACGGCACAGCCGTGGCGCTGAATTAATAGCTGGCGGACAGGCAATACGTAAATCAGTGCAACAATGAGTAATTTAGACTCATTTTATGGGAAAGCGAAACAGAAAAAGTGGAAATATAAAATTCTGGCCGTCTTCCCTCTCTGTCCGCAATTAAGTAATTTTCTGGCTTCAACGACGCTTCGCTCGTAAAGGGCGAAATTCATGCGCAATTTACGGTGTATTTACGAATTCACAGTTTTTTGGCTATGCCCGGTCGCAACAAAATTGCAACGACACGGACACGAGCAATGAACGAGATTTCTAGTTCAAAGATCAGAGCACGAACTGGCGGCTGTAAATTGCAAATGCTCAAATGAGCAAAAGAGCAAATCACAACTCGCAAATTGACCGCTCAGCGCAAAGTGGAGGTCAATGGGTCAATGATTTTTATTGTGGTTCGCGAAAACGCGGTGCATGATTGAAGTGACACATTTCTGGCACAATGAGTTTTGCATTGTGCATTTTGTGGTCAGTCCATCCGCAACAGCAAAAGCGAAGCACAATCTGTGGTGTGGTGAAGGTCGTGATGCACTTTGAGTGGCATGGCGTGCCATGAAATGGTTCACTTCGCTTGGCCATTTCTCATTCGCATCCGCATGCAATTTCTTGACTCTCTGTTCGAATTCGATGAATCGTTAATTTATCAATTGAGATTTGTTGATGAGGATTTTGAGTCCGAGTGCCTGTGGGTTTCGGCATCGGCTTCATCAACGATCATCGAACATCGATACGACGGCAAGGGCAATGATTGCATGACGAGACAAAAATCCGTATCGTATTCGCTCATCGCTCGCTCACAGACGCGAAAGGCGAAACAAAGCACAATGCTGGAATACGCGTAGCATCCTTCCGCCACTCTGCGTTCTCCGTCCGTCCAGCGAAGCCTCAAACCTCTCGACTCGACGCGTCTCATCTCAAAATAGCGTGGCAGCCACAACAAAAGGAAGATTCATCAACTTGAGAATCTCATTTGAATTTTTTCTTTGCAGCGCAGCAATGCACCTGCACTGCTTATTTCCCTTTTAATACATTTAATACACTGATACTTGAGGAGATGTTAAAAAATGAGGTTCTATTGTTTCGGCCGTTGCCGTGCTATTTCATTCTATTGTTGCTTACGCTGCAATGCAATGCAAAGACCAGCTTGGCCCTCTTATTTACATCTTGCGCACTTGGTATTCATACGTAAATAAATATACGCCAAGCCATGAGAAAGACGGTCGATGGTCGACGCTTCGCGTTTGTTGTTCTTGTAATTGTAAAATGAATAAATGTCCATCAAAATTATATTATACGACCATTGCAACGACGCCGGAACGGGAGAACAAGTCAGAAGTGTCAAAATGGTTAAGAGCGACTTCCCCTCGCAGCGGCAGCAGCAGCACGGTTACGACCATGGTTATGGTAGCTGAATTTTGTAGTGGAAATTAAACTCAACGTGGGAACAATTCGTTGCAGTCCCGAGTCTGAAGACTAGACCCTTTGGGCCTTTTCTCGTATGCGTACGCAAGTGCAGGGAGAACGGCGAAGGAGTTATGGGTTACTGGTTGCGTATTAACAAGACAAGGACGAGTTAATCATGAACCTGCTTACCGACCAACTGCGTCCAGGCCAGGCCAGGCCAGGCCTACACTTCACGCAATTCAATTTCAATCCATCCACGACGGAGAAAATACAAAAGCTATTGAATATTGATGAGATACGAGTCTTCAGTCAAGATTGAGACCGTGACCAAATTAAGCATGGTTGGACTTAACTAAATAGCTAATAATCATAATCTCGGATGAGGAATGCACATTCTCCGGGAATCTCGTCCTATTTGTGGCTGCCCCAGCTTGAAATTATGCGCTCGTAAATTCAGAATTTTCCGCATTTCGGGGTTTAAAAGTTTAAATTGTGAATTATGGGGCGCAGTACTCGTAAGAGAGTACGAGAACGAGTGTCCGTCCGACCGGTTGAGAATTTCATTAACTGGAGTCACATTACGCGAGCGAGCGAAGAAAGCAGAGGAGCGTTTATGGACTTAATTTATGTACACTTAAGCACTGGAGAAAAATAATTCGTCCGACCAGCACTGGAACACTGGACCAAGACCATAAAAAGGCTGCAGCCAGCCACTTCGAGTCTCGAGTGTCGAGGATGCAGTAGGATTCTCATTCTCAAGATGCAGTGCAATGCGAAATGAAAGTGGGTCAGTCGAGTCTCGAACGCCAAACGGCTCGAAGAAGTGGCCAGCCCATTAAAAGAAGATGCATTGCATTTCGCGTACGAATACTAATACAAACACGAATACGAGTGCAGTGCATCTTTATTACACATTGCACAATAATTTGCAATTGCTGAAGAAGCTGAAGATGATGAGATGTGATACACGATGATTACATTAATGACGATGATCACTTGTGCCTTGTGTTGTGTTTTGTACATTCTATTCTACATTCACCATACTTGAATTGACAAAGTAGCCCAGCCCAAGCGAAAGCCGAAGCCAAATCTTCAACGCGTCGTCGTGTTTACATTGCACAGAGCACAAATTAATTGCTGGCATCATCCTCATCGCCATACGCAATCTCACAAGACGCTGAGTAATAAAATGCACATTATTTATTTATGAAATCCGGCGTGCTCGACTCGATTATTATAATAACCAATTTGTAATTCATACGTTACGTATGTCAACATCGTAATGATCATCGTACGGACGTACGCGAAGTGCATTCTGGTAGTATAGCATAAAATCACGAGTATGCGTATGAAACGATTACTTAATCATCAAATAGTAATTTATCATTTTTATGAGCCGCGTCGAGTCTCGAGCTTGTCAACGTTTACTCACGACGACGGCGCGAAGAGACGCACGACAGACGGCAGTTGACAAACGTCAGCGTAGATTTCTCAGCCTGCAGCTTGCCAGATTGGAATTTAGAATTCTTGTCCTGAGTTTTCGAGAGCTGCGCTCGTAAATTGTGCAATTTCGCTCGAGAATTCATAAATCTTGCGTATTTGCGTGCTTGGCTCGATTTATATGAATGCAAGCAGCTGATTTCGCAATTTTAATCTGGTTCTATTCATTCAGTAAATAATCCGCCCGAATTACGCGTGTAGTGAATGGTGCATGCGAATTGAGAATGCAAAATGTAAACTGAATTGGGAATTGAGCAACTGGAAAGTCGCAGGCGCAGCGCCTTATTAAAAGTGATGTTTGTAATTAACGCTCTTTCAGAGCTCAAAGAGTGTTAATTCCTTAATTCATTAATGCGCCTTGCGCCTTGCGTCTTTGGGTTTCTGGGTTTCGTGTTCGAAAGAAATCGAAACAGCGATTCTCAGAACAAACTTGAACGTTGAACCAATTTTGAATCAGCGCAGCGTTCGGCCTGAGCCGAAGCCAGAAGGCACGGCGTTCGTTCAACCTTCGAACAGAAAACAAGGCGATTGGCGATTGATTCTCACTTAAAACAATAAACAATGTTGGCTGTGCATAAAAGTGTCAACAATTCCTTGTATTTTGTACTTGTTGGGTCCGCCCGTCGACGCGTCGACGGCTGCTAACAAGCAGCGGTCCGGCGGCCGGATGATTATTGTTATTATGTGTCATTGCCGTAACCATCACAAGCACGTAGTTAGCCCCGAGCCCGAGCAGTAGTGGCCCAAGCGGTAATTATTTGGTTTATTCATGGTTGACGAAAGACGACCGGTGACGAAGAAAAAAGGCCTCGCAGTCGCACTCGTACTCGAATTCCGATTTGACGAACTGAAGAGCAAGAACCCAATAATCTCATATTACCGTAGCCAGAATCCGAGCAGCGCAGGAAGAATAAGAAAAGAGCAAGAAACAGAAACTTAATCTCGTTGTTATTGAATTTGATCTTGAGCTGGCAGCTTTTTGCTTGAGCATTCCGCTATTTTTAGGAATTAACATTTTGTACGTACTCAATTTTTTTGTATTTGTTTTCCGCTCTCGTGAAAAAAGTGAATCGTTACACTGCACTGCGCTGCAATGAAATTGCACAGCGCGTCGCGTCTCATCTCGTCGTGGCTTTGTTCATGGGCAGCGAAATTGCTGTGTGAACGCGACGCGATCATCTTTCGTACAAGACAAAAGAGTCGAGAGCCGATTTCTAAATTTAAATTTGAATTTAGAATGGCCAGGTGAATTGTGAATGGTAAATATCTTTTGGCGTCTTTTGTTTGCTTTTCTTTGCCTTGCCTTGTCAGTCATTAAGAAGATAACGATAGCGATTTGGGTTTTGGGATGATGATGGTCATAATCGATAATCGCAAAGATGATTTTTCAAAGATTTAACACTGGCTTGGCGGGTAAGCTTAGCTTGGCTTCGATCGACCGGATCGAATCGCAGTAAATTATTAGCTTAAGGAATTACGTGCGCACGTAATTGCAGAACGCGGTCGCGAATGCAGAATGCAAATTCCTGTGGCAGTGCTAAGCAATTCGCAACGGATGCTGAATTTGAATTCGAATTCTGCAGACGCGGACGGTCATTTTCTACGCGTACGCGACAAAGTCGCGTCTCGTTTACTGCCACTGCCGAATTGCTTTACAGATTGGTTCGGGATCCGATTTTTTTTCTTGATTCAGAAAATTCACCGTGCCGATGCTGAGCAAAAAATTCGGCAGTGGCGAAAGTGTGAACGTGAACGAGAACGCGAACATGAACCCGTTAAAGTCGTTTTATTCCGCGAATTGTCACCAACATCGTGTTTTGTATTTTGTATTTTGTACCTCATCATCACGCGAATAAATTAACAGCTTGAGTCTCTCAACAAAACAATCAACCACACACTTTCTGACTTCATTCAACTTCCAAGAACAAGAACAAGTACACCGACCGCGCGTTCGCACGTTGAGGAGCGTAGACAGCCGCTAATTAAAAAATACAGACAAAAGCTATAAAAACTTGGTGCTGACGCTGGGCTCTTAATTCAATCAGCTGCTGTCAAGCGAAGTCAAGTTTACAAGTTTGCGTTGTCACTTTTTCGATTTCAATTTGAATTATCAATACGGCAGCCCAACACGAAAGCCAAGGAATACAAACGCAAAGCAATTAATTTCTTAATTCGATTCTTTTCCTATTTCATTTGATTTCCGTCCAAAAAGTTTGCGTTCAGCACAAAAAATAAGAAAGCCACTTGAAAGTCTTATCAATCTTCAATTTGAAGTCAGATGAACGGATTTTTTTTAGAAGTTTCTTGCTTTCACGCCTCGACAGATGCTAAAATCGCATTAAAAGTGTGAAAAACTCGTACACGGAACCGATTTACATGGAATTTCGTTACACGGTCCATTTCGGGTTTAATATTTATGTAAATGTCCATTTACGGGCTGCGTGCATAAATCAAAAGCCAAAAATGGGGACGCGTAAGTCACAGTCACTGAGCGCTGTCGCATTGCCAAAAGGAAAAGGAGCTGGACAACAAGCTGGACATTCTGAGAACTGGAGAACAGAGAACCAGAACAAGTACAAATTGAGTACGATTTACGAGAATTGGTTCCCATTCTTATTCTCAAGCCGCCGCGTTTCTGTGCCGCCGGACAGAATTACTGGGTATTCCGTGTTTTCGGGTGCCGGGCCGGTCGACAGTCGACTTGTCATACGAGACGCGGGACAAAGTGGAACAATTTATAACTCGGTCTTGTACATTTGAGTCCATCCGAACCATGACCAATGCAATGCAGTACTGTAAAATGAAATTCTGACACCGCGACATATGTAAACATCTGAACACATGATCTCTTGACCCGCATCCCGCATGCATGCAGACTTACTCGTAAAATTAGCTCATCCGAGTCTTGTACAGTACCGGAATGTTTTGCTTTAATGAAGTTTGAAGGCAACGGCCAATCTCATCTTCGCCTTTGTCCAGCGTCCGTGCAATCATCCAAAAATAGCAACGCTGCTATACAGCTTTTTTCTTGCTGTAAATGAATTTTTTTTAATCCACGCACGGTAAGTGGAAGTAAATCATCTTGTAATGCGTCGTGTTGCGTTGTGTACCATAATTTAACCCTTTTGTCTCTCCATCATTATTCTGCGCGGTAGCAGTCGCAGTGCAGCACAGAACCTGTATACTGCATGGTTTATTGCTGCGTCGAGATGATTATAATGATCAACACTGCTAAATGCTAAACTCTCTCACCTGACGAGACTGGCGCCTCGCTGCACTGCACCTGAATGCACTTTACTTCAGATGCACTGCATATGCACGACAGGCAAGTCGATGCAATGCGTGCATGCGTAAAACAAAAGGATGCTTTTCCCTTCTGCTTCTTCCTCTTCTTCTCTTTCTACTTCTGCATATTCGTAATCGTAAGTACGCACTTAAGAAGACGACGTTGAGGGCCACGGGTTTGTATTAATCTTGTGGTTTCCTTCGAGTTTCGAGTACCCGTTTTAATCTCTTGTACCCTTGAACGCTCGAAAACTGATGTGATTACATTTAAATCCTTTTTCCCTTGAATGCCCTACCTGAACACGATACATGAGAAGTTTGGAAGTAAGCAGCTTGTACGCCTGTGACCCGCGTCCACGTCCGCGTACGTCCCTGTTCTTCCCTACGATCTGCCGTACGTTTCTCGTTGCCCTGTTGTACGCTGTACGCAATATTTCATCCGGAAATGGTCGTAAAAGTGAAAGATTCGATTTCCCCCCAAAAAGGCCAGATTAAAAATTGTGGGCTTAAAACCACGGACGAGAAAGAGCCAAGTCAAGGAAAGGTAAAGCCATTTCCAAACCGAAGCACGCATGACGCTGTCGCAGGATTCGATCCTTATCAGATCTCTATAAATAATACGTTATCTTCTTCCGTGCTGCAGTGCCGTGCATCGTAAGGCCCGAAGCACTGCGAGATTCTAAAATTACTGCCGCTGCCGCTGGTCACCTTAGAATTCTCAACCGCCCAGGCCCAGCAGAAGATTGAGACGAAGATGATCATCGTCCAAGTCGAAGTCCAAGATCAAGAATCGAGATCTTATCAATCATAACTTGATCTCTGGACTCTGGAAGCTGGAATGAGTATCGGGTTCAGGTTCGGCTTCTTTAACGACTAACAACAACTGACTGCATTTGAGCGAAAGAAGAAGATTTGATTGTTTCGCTCGCCGGGCGAATTGATCGCTGGAATCCTGGCTTCTTCGCATAGAGAAACCTGAAATGTGAAACCAAATCTGCACACTGACTGCACAATGCAATTTAATGCGTTGTGCGGTGTTAATTTATTCTGATTTATAAACACACTTCAACACTTACCTGCCCGGATCAGGTTCCAAGACGCTTGGCTTTTGGCTACCCATTTTACTTGATTTTGGATTTGATTTTGGATTTCTCGACTCTCGACTCATCCGCTGTTCGCGTCGAGAAATGAGCACGTCTCGCATTTCAAAGATTCGCTTTCAACGTTCACCTTTCAACGTTCAACGTCGTAACACTTGACAACTTTACACGATGCGCGTTGAATTGCGAAGGCGCATTGTGACCGGTGGAAAAATGATCAACCAGTTTGTCCAGTTTTTGCGTTGCCCATCGTCATTTCTCCTGCTTGTAAACGCTTCATGAAAAATTTTATCATTTCAACTATTTTAAATTATTTTCTCCCTCGACGAGTTTGAACATTTTCATTCTGCCAGCTTGCCAGCCAGCTCGTTCGCTCGGAGCTCGTTTGTTGTCAAATTCTCGATGCTACGCTGTTAAAGATCAATAAATATTTAGAAATATGTTGCTCCGATGTGTAAATTAAGCTGGCAATGCAAAATACGACCAGAAACGAGACAAGAGTTGAAGCTGATTCATTACGACATGAAATCTCCATAAAATTAGCTCGAGTCGAGTCAAGCCAGGCCAGGCCAGGCCAAGATGGCATTCTGGCTCGGCTCGTCTCGTCTAATGGCCATCATGCAAAGTCGTAAAAATAAAATGGCCATAAAATTCTTTTTGCACTTTTAAGGCTAACGCGGACGCAGACGCGGACGCAAGAATTACGATACGAATCTCACCAGCCAAACACGCTGCATTTGTTTCACGGTTTGTTTTGTTATGTATTTTCTTAGCAATCATGTACGACAATAAATTTACCAGCCAAAACCCAACTTACGTTCGTTGCCTGTTGAAAACTTGCCCGTAAACAAAGCCAAAACCATTCGCAAATGAATAGGAAAGCGGAAAGATTAAAATCACAGCACAAAACTCGATGCGATTTAATGAATTTTATTTACGACTCTCGCGTTCGTTCTGTGTTTTCTGTTGAACGTTCGCAGTTTCTCAATTTATGGAAAAATCATTAAGCCGAGCAGAGCCATCATGCTGGGAAGTTTACGTCTATTGTGGGCGCGCCAGACGCGAAATTTTGAATTCCTCGCGCAGTACAGTAGCAGATTACTTTTGCTTCTGCTCTTCAGTTCAGTCAAAGTCAATTCATCGCTCGTAAACTTTGACGGCTTCGACCCGTGCCCGTATCGAATTTCGTTAAATACAATTTTGACACTTGAGAGTGCCTTCATTCCGCAGTGCGTCGTACAGTTGGCAGTGGCAAATGTGATCTTCCAATAACACAATACATGTCTCGAGAAGATCCATCAATACGCAACGACGGAACAATGCTTCATCTTCTTCTCATGTGTTCGTCTTTTGTTCCCTTAAGGACCCAAATCAAGAGTACAGTCCCTCGCTTCTTTCGTTGCCGTGCAGGTAACAAGGAAAAAAGATACTTTCAATCTCAGCCCACTTCTTTCAAATCACGAGTGCCTCGGACGCGAACGTAGACGTGGACCCTTCTTGAGTCCCGAGTCTGCCTGGCCCGACCGTGATGAAGGTAACAATGGGAAGTTGATACACTCGGAGGGGTTCCGTTTTTTGTTCAGTGCCCGTCTTGACTTATTCCCTTCTTGCTCCTGCTGCCGTTAACCTTCAAGAACTGCAGTCTCTTTTCATTAGCCAAGCCATGCATTATTCGACTGGCTGGCTGGCTTCTTTATTTAGTTGTCGAATTTACAAACAAGATCCTTTCACGCACACGCAATACGCAGTACGCATCTGCAGCCGGTCTGCGTGATGGTGATTGTATACCTGGAAGATTCAATCTTGGTCCTCCGTAAAGAATACAATGGAAGATGCTGCTGCGGATGCTTCGCGTGTCCGTCCAAGTCAATACGACCCCCGACTGATGTGGTAAACTCATAACGTAGAACGTTAACGTAGTAGAAGTTTATTACTGGAAGATGGACTGGACGGACGACGGAATAGCATGTAAGAAGATCGATGAATTGAATACGCATTTCGCGAAGCGAAGACCTGCTATTCAATTGCCTTGGCATGCAGTAAACGAAGATCTTCGGTCCGATCTTCCGCCATCCATTCGATTGCTTTCGCTATTGACTTGCGGCTGCTGCTGCTGGATTGAATGGGAAATTATGAAATGCTGACGCAGCGCAGACCACAGACTTATACTACATCAAAATAAATTTGACAACCCTCCAGATATGATGTGAGATTAGAGTATAACAGTGTAGGAGAATGAGAGAACCTGCTCCAGTTCTTTATGGTTTGGCTGACTGCGTGCATTGTTTCTGCTCCTGGCCTCATTACCGCACAGCACCCGGCCAATAACTCTTTCGCTACCGAATCTTAAATCTGGTATCCAATCGAATCTCTGGATACCAGCAACAGCAGCGAGAGCGAATGCAGGTGTACGCGTATTTTAAAGACTTTGATGGCCGGCCATTGTTGTATCGTATCTGTAAATAATCCGAACGTGGGCCAATTTAGAATAATCAATATATTGGTACAGCTCATCAAGCCCATGGCGTGAATGCCGTAAGCCGTAAGGCTGTGACTGCGTTGAGAGCTGAGATGACGCGTCGAGAATAAAAAGCCAAAGTCAAGAAAATGATTGAAGAGCCATCACAGCCATCACAGCACAGGTTTAATTGAGTTTCAACGAATACTGCATACGTACGCGAATGGAGATGAATAATGAGTAATTGCAGTTGCAGGTCCGCTATTATTAGAATTGTCAATCAAGCAGCAATTCCTCTAGGAGTCTTCTATGAGCGTAACGTACGTAATTGATATGAGCTCATTAGCTGAACAATTGTTCGGGCCGGCCGGGGTGAAGTGAGGAATGTCATTGTTGCCATTTCCATCGCCGAGCCTTCTTGTCTCGCAGCAGCATCGAAATTTGAGTTAATAAATGGCAAAGATGCGTGCACGGACGTATTTTCGGAGAAGTCAAAGTCGAATTGGCCTTTTCAACGTTTCAACTAATCAAAATGCATGGCGAAGCGCAGAAGAACTGCGAGCAGGGATCAAAACATTCAAGATTCCCGTCTCAAGCATCTCAACCTACGACGCGCGATTGTTAGCCCATCAACTGTGATTAGTCGAATGTAAGATTCAAATTCGTATTCTTATTCCTGTTCGTATTCGTCTCGGAGCCTGCAATGAATGCTAATCAGTGCAAGCTGGAAAGGCTGAAAGCCGAACCGAGCTTCGGCGAAGATTGCAGACAACAGAAGCACCGAAACTCCCACAAATTCATAATTCTTTGGTGTAAGACTGCATTGCTGCTGCATTTCGTTGCTCTGGCGCGTTTTAATTACAAATTCCCGTTCCCGGTCCTGGTAAAAAGCCACAAAAAGCAGTGTCATTGCCAGGAACCCACACTTTTCAGGCTCAGACGCATTGTCTCCGAAGTACAAACGATCAAAACCTCCATCTCGTCGGCTCAGCTCCATTTCAGCTTCATTCATTCATTTCGCGAGATTATTAATAAATTAAACCCAAGCCTGCCTGCCTGTCTGTGTATTTCTACGGCTCAGGTTCAGGCCAAGCCAGGAAGAAAGTTTCTATGCACTATGAGTAAAGCGTAAGCGTACGCTTGTGTTTTTGGTAATGAGATCTCTCTTGCCATGCACCTCTTTCACAAAAACACACAACTTGACGATTAAAGACGCAGCGGGACGTCCTCGCAGCCGCGCCACAGCCGCCGCTGCTGCCGCGAACGGCTCATCGTTAGTGAATTTAAAGTCTTGTTTTCCTCGGAAGAGAATTACAGAATTATTACACGGTGCAAATGAGCGGTTTCATTCACGAGAGGATCAATGAATAGCCTGGCTTGCCCTGGCCTCCTGCGCCGCCGCGCCGCATTTCTGCACGGAAGAATTGCGAATAGGCGAAATTGCCATTGCCACTCGTGAAAGCGAAGCGATTGCTTCTGTGTCTGCGTGTGCGAAGAGGAAGAAGATTCATCAATTATCGAGATGCGAGACGCGAGACACAAAGACAAAGGCATAGACAACGGGACCGAGACCGAGGACTCAAGTTAAGTGGGATTGACTTGACGAGCGGTGATAAATCAGAAGCCATAAAAATCATGCCCCATGCTCGCCATGCAACGCAATGAGATGCTAAATGCAATGCTAAATCGAATGCAAAGTAAACAGATTCGGACTACGACTACAACGTAAAAGGATAAATAATAAAAACGATCACGTAGACGAAGACAGCCGCACTCGCACGCGTAATTTATTAATCTTGTGTAAATAAGGCAATGCTTTCGTGGCTGAGAGAAGGCTCGTTATTAAAAATAAATAAATATCGTAAATTTAATTCTGCTGATTGCTCGGCTGCGGCCGGAGGCTAAAAGTCACCGTTTAAGGACTGGCCGAAGCAACCGGGATTTAATCGGGTGCAAAATGTAGAGACTTATGATACGAAACAATGCGGGCTCGGACAGGGCAGGGCAAGGCAAGACAGAGAATTAATGAAAACACAACAATGGCAATGGCAATCACAAAAGCCAAAACTCGACCATTTACCGTTTTGGTCCATTTCATTCGATGGAATGATGATGATAAGTCTGTGAGCACTGAGTAATGTTTACTTAGGACGCTTTCCATTAATTACACGCAATATTTTGACAGGACAGCAGCGCGTAACGCAAAGTCAGAGCAGAGCCACCAGATTCTTTGCTGAACGAAGCGCAAATTAAATGGATTTTATTGCCGAAGGCTCTGCTCGGCCTCGTAAATCGTTTCCTCTGCACTTCCTGAATCACAAATCGAGTAAAGTAATTACAATCAGAGTATTAAAGCATTTTCCGTTGTCTTTTGCTGCCGCGCCGTTGAGAGTTGCGGGATTTGTCATAAATTCGGTGTCGGTGACAATGACGATGACAAGAAGAAAGACAAGGCGGCGCCGTGTTCGTTCGTATTTTGCAATTTTTCTCCCGTTACGCTCTGCTTTCGGACATTTGCAGAGCAGTCGAGCATTTTACGATCTGATATGATTTTTAATTACAAATTCCATCACCACGAATGCTTTTAGCGATGACCACGAATTTTCTCACACTTGCAAGCGTAAACGAGGCACGGCAGTGGCGTGGTCATAAAACAGAAGCTGTGTAGCTGTAAATGTGTTCTTGTAAGCGCGGACTGTAATTACGTACGAAATTATGACAAGACAGTGTTGCGTTGGCAGAAATTAAAAGCCGGCCAGGTCTCGGCAACTGCATTGAATGCAGTAATCTTGATCTTGATCTTGTTTGCAACATAGTGCAGCTCTCCTGCAATAAATCAATAAAACGCGATGCGGAGCGATGCGATCGGTGATCATGAACACCTTCAGCATTCACCCTGCCTGCATGAGACATGACGTGGCAGATGTTACCGTGTAAATGCATATTGAATTACACGAAAACATGTTGCTGGGCGCTGGATGAGGATGCTGCGGCTGCGGCTCCTCCACACGGTCGCAATAAAATGTAAATTCAAGATCAACTTTTTTAATAAAGGAGATTTTAATACTTGCCGTGGGTAATCCATCACGTAATGGGCCGTAAATCGCCGTGATAACGTGAAAGTCATGCTTTTGAGCCGGAGTCGGTCGTAAACGTCATCTTCTTGAAGTCAAGACGTCGATCCGCGTTGCGGCGTTGGCCCAGCCAATATTTACTTTTACCATCTTCATGCTTGCCTCAAATTCAGCCGTAGCCGCAACACAGCACAGCGAATTAACTGGAAAATAATTGCCCATTCTGCTTCGTACATCAACTTTAATTGTTTTCTGGTACAACTTAATTAACGGAGGAGTCTTTAAACTCGAAACGTGAATTTTATGTAAATGTGCGGGTTAATTCCATTTAATTCCGATGGTGGTTGACAGCCAGCAGCAGCAGCAGCACAGCGGAGGCCGAGCGAATCTGGTATTTAAGTAAAATTGAGAATTCAGACTCAGCGAGATACGAATGCGAGGTGCGACGCGTTGCGTTGCGGCTCTGCCAATTAAGAATTCTTGTGGCGATCTCGAGATAACGAGATTTCAGGGTTCGAGGCGAGTTTCTGCAAGCAACTGACTTGTCAGCCTCTTAGCCGTCTTCAAGCAGGCTGCTTTTAATGACAATAGGAAGAATTTTGCATGAACCTTCCACATGAATTTCGGGCCGCTTTAAGACTTGTCAGCTGTATGCCGCCTTAGCGAAGGTTCAAGAGTTCACCTTTTTTTTATTGGACGCTGGGCGGATTTTATTTATTTTAGGCGATAATGAGCTCAGAATGAAAGATTTCGAGCCCTTCACTTATCCGAAAAATGCGTGAGTCACGTCCATTGCATGTTCTCTTCCCCATTTCGTTATGCATTGTGTCGTCTTTTCCTATTTTGTGACCTGAACTCTGGACCTGCTGTTCAAAGTAGCCTTAATCTGGCCGTGGTCATGACCGGCCCGGCCCAGCCCAGCGCTGATAAGCACTTGGGGCTTCTGTTTATTTTAAGAATACGAAAAGGAATCAAGTGCAAGGGGCAATTGAAATTACTCTCATTCAAAGAACTGACCTTCAACTGGACACAACGACTTGAAAGAATTCAATCTTAAAAATCCCAATCAAAAGTTCCAAGTTAGTAAGCTTCGAGTAAGCTTCAAGAAAATACAATCGAATAGAAACGATCATGGCGAATTGGTGCAATTGGTGTTCGTGCTCCTGCAGCCAAAGCGTTGGACGTTTTCTGGCTTATCTTACTGATTTGGTAAGGAAATCCTGCCTTCCTGCTGTGCAGTTTCGACCGAAAGCGGAAATTTGAGCAAGTATTGATCTTGAACTTCTCCCGTGCAGGTTATGGCGATTTTTGTGACGACGTTGACGGCGACCCTGCTTCCAATGCAGTATGACAGAGTTGTTGGAGGTAGAAATCTTGATTTTAACGAGTTCACACATAAATTATTGACATTTTTCTTGCCCACTGCTACTGCCCGCATTTATTTACAGTGTCCAATGAGCTATCCTTCGTCGCATTGCTCATTGACCTGCTGGCCGTTCTTCATCTGGGGTCAACCTGGTCCAGCGTTCTGGACGGAGGTGAATTGGTAAGACCTGAGCATTGAATTATTTGAAATTCCTTTCTAATTGTAATTGTCGATTATCTGTTCTGTTCTAGGTTGAGCTGCCCAAACTTCGACTCTGGTTTATCTCGACTGGTCTGATTTTCGGATTCTACCACTGGGACGAGGAGTACCGCTGCGCCTTCATCACCGTCTTGCTGATCTACTATTTCATATCTCTGCTAGTGACCCACACACTCAAGAAGGCAGCAGCCAACAACAATGTCGTCGTCGCCGATGCCGATGGAGAAACTCTGCACGCCAACCACGAACTCAAGGAAGTGAAGGCTTGCAAGCCCGAGGCGGTGATGAACGCGGAATTGGTTGAAGTTGCCTTGAACGACAGCGGAGCTGCTGTGTCGGCGGCTGCCGCTGCGAAGCCTGAGGGCGAGAGCTTGGAGCTCAAAGCTGGCGCTCCATAAACCTGACAGCTGCTGAAATTGTTCAAAATCATTTCATTTTCAGGTTCTAATAAATTTTCGTTGTTCAGTGACATGCGATAGCGCCTTGCTTTGATGAGATTTGTGTCTCAAAGATAAGAGTTTGTTTATTCAGAGCACCAAAGTTGCGTCTTGCAATTTTAAAAGATTCATGGGAGATTTTGTAAGCGAACAACGATTCTACCCTGTACCTGCAATTCGTGTGGGGTTTCAACAAACGGGCCGCCGGAGTGAAAGCTAGAATCATCGAACAATCGACTGATCCCGAGGAACCAATGGCCCACCTCCTTTCTAGAGACGGAAGGGACGCTGACAATGGCACCACAATCTGAGTTCAAGGTTAACGCACTGCCTAAATTGCACATTTCTGGCAATACGAAAAGCAAACAAGTCGTTTATGGCGTTGAATAAAACTTTACTGGTGCAAAAGTAAACACGTTGCTTTTGTTTTGTCCACTCTTTCTTGACGCAATCGGCGAAAGGGCGCTGCAGACAAGCCAGTCCGAGAAAACTTGCGGGCTAATCATCTCGAGTCATTGACTTTGGTCAAGTTGCACAATTGAAGCATTCCGGTGAGTAGTTTTGCCTTCGATTACCATTCCAGGCTAGACTATCGCCTGTCTTCGAAAAATTAATCTTTAGCTTCATCCGCACACAAATGCAAGCATAGATATTCGCCTCAAGTCAAGCACTGCAATGCCCGCAAAACGTTTTTCAGCCTCTATGAAAGGAGATTGTACTATCCCAAACGCTACGCGCGCCTTCCAAGGTAAAGCGAACCGATCTCAAAAGTACAAAATCCAGGCACACCAAATCGAAATACGATAATGCTAAGCCAATAGAATAATGTATCGTGTTGTCGTTCCTCCTGGACGTCGTGAGCGTGACGTCAGGCCTCAGCTTCTGCCTTAGACCTTTAGATTTTCAGGTTCGAAAGTGTTTCACAGTGCAGTGCCCTGATAAAAGTTCACTTCCTTCCGGATTCAAAATCACAGAACGAGCTACTTAGGGGTTAACCAACTGACTCCAGGAATTTACATGATTCACCCTTGCAAAAGACGTCTCCTTTCTAAATTGTGCATTGCACCAATCTTTAGTCCACCACATCTTAAAGCTAGGAAGAAAATTTGTGCGATTTTGTAGCAATTTCGGCGTCCAGTAATCCAGTCAGTAGGCCCGGGGTCCTTGAGGATATGGGACAGGTCGGGACGGAACCACTTTGCGCGCAACACAAGGATCCAGCGCTGCACGAACAGATGGGCGATGAAGAGGGGAAACAAAAGGCAAACGTCGAATAATGTAAAAAATTAGAAAAATGCTCTCGCTAAACATCGACAGTTCAATCCAATTCAATTCGGCATTTATTTTAGTGTCATATCAAAAACAACAATAATGCAGCTAACTCTATGCGCGGCTGAGTAAAATTTTGACCAAGAAGGAAGAAGAAGAAAGGAACAACCTAATGAATAATTTGTCAAACATTCTTTCGGTTTCTGAAATCTTACTCTGCATAACGAGATAACAGAAGTAGTAGTCTTATCTTATAGTACCAATATTTTTTATTGCAAATTATTTATCAGTCATCTTACAAAAGTCACAATCATAGCTCTTCACGTGGTGGCAAACCGCCCCCAGTGGAATTTCTTCTCTCCGCAGCCAAGTCAACCATGTACTTGTCCAGGAAACGGTCCACCTTGGGTTTAATCACGGACAAGATTCGCGTGTACTCCGAAGTTTCTGCTTTGGGGTTCGAATCCAGCCACCCAATCACGTCGTCCAGTGCTTTGCCCAGTTTCCGGCTCTCGTCATCGTTAAGTTTGTTGGCGAGTACTCCACCATCCTTGATTGTCGCCTTGAGCAAGTACACATACTGCTCGAGTTCATTCCGAGCCTCCACATTCTCCTTCTCTAGTTTGTCCTTCTCGGCGTACTCTTCAGCTTGGTCGATCATGTTGCGGATTTGGTGTGATTTGAGTCGATTGTAATTATTGGCAATTTTTCTCGTCTCGGATCGACCGGACCCTTCGTCCTTCGCAGTGACTTGCAGAATTCCATTGGCGTCGATGAAGAACTCGACGAGAATGTTTGGCACTCCTCGTGGCGCCGGTGGAATCCCTTCCAAGTCAAACTGACCAAGTTTGTGGTTGTCTTTTGTCATGGACCGCTCACCCTCAAACACTTGGATCGTAACCGAGTCCTGGTTGTCTTCTGCTGTGGAGAACTTTTTCCCATACGTGAATGGGATGACCGTGTTCCGTTTGACCAACGGACTCATGACGCCACCCACCGTCTCGATGCCAAGGGTTAAGGGGTTGATGTCGAGCAGGATAAGGTCATCCATGTCTTTCTCACCAGCCAGTACTCCAGCTTGAACCGTGGCGCCGTACGCAACCATTTCATCAACGTTGACCCCGTACTGGATTCGCACTCCACGAAAGTATTCTGATACCAGCTCCCTAATTTTCGGAATTCGTGTGGATCCACCCACAAGCAGAATCTCGTCCACCTTCTCCTTTCCCCAACCAGCGTCCTTGAGCACAGCCTTCACTGGATCGAGCGTGGACAGGAACAAGGCCTTGTTCAGCTCCTCAAACTGTTTTCGCGTAAGTGTTGTGGAGTAGTGCTGACGGTTCTGGAAGTTTTCAATCTCCAGTTGCGCAGTTTCGTATGATGATAGTGTACGCTTCGCTCGTTCAACCTCACGCCTCAGTTTTTCGACAGCACGATGGTCACCCCGCACCTCCGTCCCGGTCTTGTCCAGGTGTACGTCAATCAGATGGTTGACCACCCTCAAATCAAAGTCTTGACCTCCAAGCCGCGTGTTTCCACTCGTGGCATGAACTTCAAAGATGGAATTTTGATCGACTTCGAGGAGACTGACGTCAAAGGTCCCACCACCAAGGTCGTACACGAGGAGGCGTGTCACTCCGTCCGCCGAAGCTGATGTTGCCGACCTGTCCAGTTTGAGGTCTCCTGTTTTCTGTCCAAAGCCGTATGCGATCGCTGCTGCGGTCGGTTCGTTTATAATTCGTAGCGGGTTGAGTTTTGCAATGGTAGCTGCGTCCTTGGTTGCCTGACGTTGGGCATCGGTGAAGTAAGCGGGGACGGTGATGACGACGTCGGTGACCGGCTCACCCAGGTATGCCTCAGCGGTTTCCTTCATCTATCGTAAATTAAACCAACAATGGCTGTGAGTTTTCAGTAGCCTGGCGGCGACAAGTCAACATCAACTCAACGGGTAAGATCAAGACAAGGACAAGAACAGAGACTTACCTTCAGCAGCACCATCGAAGAAATTTCTTCCGGGCTGAATATCCGCGAATTTCCCTTGCCCTTCTTGATATGCACTTGAAACGCCGGCCGGCCGTCCCTCTCGACAATGTTGAACGGGTAGTGCTCCACTTCTCCCTTCACTTCGTTCCATCGCCGCCCAATGAACCGTTTCACATCAAAAATTGTGTTCTCAGGGTTTTGACTCAGTTGACTTTTGGCAGCGTCACCAATCAACCGCACTCCATCCTCGGTGAAGGCCACCATGCTGGGTGTGATCCGGTTTCCTTGGTCATTGGGAATGATTTCCACACGTCCCTTCCGTACCACACCAACACACGAGTAGGTTGTCCCTAAATCTATCCCAATAACGTATGCCTGAGAGGGGCACAACACCACCAACACTTGGACGCACAAAAGTGTGACAAAATATTTTGCCCACATCTTAGGCAGGCAACAACAAATCACAATACAATTTGTTTTAAGTTTTGCTCCGTTCCTTACGTTCGTTCGTATCCGTTCTGTTGTTTGCTCTTTCAATTTAAAGCTTTTAAAATGATTCATTTTTACACTCGAATTGACATGAAATCAAATTCGCGTGCCTCATGTGAACGAAGATTAATTCTTTTTATCTGATAACGACAGACGAAGCTGAAGTTAGCAAAGCAGTTTATTGTCAGCTTAACTCTATGTGCTTTATTATTCATTCATCCATAGAACACTCGCTAGATAATGTACACTATAACGGACGGGCGAATCCGTACCGGTTGCAATCTAATGCTCCTATGCTGATAAAACTAATTCTTAACCGGTTAGCCATATTTGTCCATAGTCATCGACATCAAACGTTGATAAATCGTACTTTGTATTGAAGGTTGATTTTGTCTTCCTTATCAGTTAAATGCAATCGATGTATTGATGAATCGACGATTCACGAACACATTCAATAGAAGGTCGTGGGAGCCAAAATCCAGAATTGACCAGCAAGGCCAAGGCGGAAAAGAGATGATTCAACAGTATTTAAACTCACTCGCACTTGACTTGGATTTGATTACACTGAAAAGCCGAATGTTGGCACATGCTGCATTATTTATACTAGGTAGTGTAGGCTGGGGATTGAATGAGTAAGAAACTCGTCCAAAAATATCATCAGGAGGTCAGGATCAGGAGGAAACAAGACAGAGAATTGGATAAATTAATGAGGAACATCAAAGTTGTATCTTCTCACCTGAAATGAAAAAAATCATGGTGCAATAAATTCGGCTGCTGCACGCGCACGCAACGTCGTCGTCGCAACGAAGAAACGATTCATTTCTACTTTTTGGTCACGCTGATCTCTTACTACTGCATCGTCGAGGTCGTATCCCACTTCATCAAGGAATCAAGTGCTGACGACGACGAGGAGCAACGACTGCCGGGCAATGAGCAGCTGGAGGAAGTGAAGGTCAGCGGACGTTGGGTCGGCGGCGACAACTGACGATAGACGGATTTAACGCCGGCGCCGCCGCTTCTGCTGGAAAGTGCTAATAGTTTTTTATTATTATTCTTTGTTCACTCGTCTCCTCGTGGTGGCAGCTATTAATTAAAACTGTATATGCCAGCGCAGCAGAGAATTACGTCATCGTCATCGTCGTTTCATGTCCTGCCTTTGTTTTACTTCTTGAGAAAAATTAAAAATATATGACGCACGAATCCCTAAATTCATGCTCGTGCTAATAAATAAAACTAATAAAAATTCTGCCAAAAGTCTCTCGTGCATTCAAGATTGAGTTGAATTAATTAACCTCATTGCATTGCCAACCACATCGTATTAAACTATACAAGAGCACAGCCATCTTAACGTAAAATCTGTGTCTGCATCTGCATCTGCATCAGCGTCTCTACAATTTCAATATGGAAGCTTGGACATTCTTCGCGAGCAATTATTTGTATGAAGTGGTAAGTCAAACGGGCATTCTCCGCCAGATTAAATCAGCATAGCGTTGTGTAGCTAACATGGTTGAGTTGAGTCTGTCTCTGCCATCTTGAATACGAATGCAGGTTGTGGCTTTGTACATTCTCCTCCCTGCATTGTTATTGGGCTCTGGAAGTAATTCTATTGTTGGCATCGTTATAGCTGATCTGCTGGCGATCGGGCTTCTCGTCATTCTGAAGCCAAGAAGTGACTCGGTTCATGTAAGTCAAATTGACAGGCTTTAAAATGATCACAGACGGTCAATCATGCAAAGCACCGCTGAATATTTTTTGCAGAACTTGGTCAGGGCCATTCGCCTGCTGTACATCTGCACCCAAGCCATCACTGCTTTCTGCGGTGGACCGCTGACCTCCTCGACTTTGACCCACGTTTTGCTCCTCGCCGTGTACGCCATCGGTATCCTGATCGCAGGCTACATTCAACGCAGGCACGAGAAGATCGAGGAGGCCATCAAGCGTGAGGACGCATGCGCAAGAACGGAATCGGACGCTCTTGACATGCCACGCCTCGTAATCCCTGTAGATCCTGAAGATGACGGCTTAAGATCATGAATCAAGGTAGGAAGCAAAACGAAAAGCAAGCAAGCCAAGATCGAGGGCAATAATTTATTAGCACAAATTTGTACGCTTTCTGGTAAAGCATGCATAAGGAGCGTGCATGATTCATTGAATAGAAGACTAAAAAATACTGCAGACAGTCGATTCATTAAAATTCATTCATTCATTTTGCCAAGGGTTCAGAGTTTGATGTTCGATTAATGCTTAATGTATTCCTGTACTTTTTCACTGCCATTGCACGAGGTTCTAGAATGTTCACTACGCCTTCGCATAGTGAAATCACGCATCACGCATGAGCCTGGCTTGAGCCATGCGTGCTGAGTAGCTGAGTGACTAAATGCTGAAGCTGCAGCTTCTTATCCGGGCTCGACTTCGATTCCGAGCTGATGTAACAGAAATTTCGTCACTCTTTTCTGCATGCACAAAGACAAAGAAGCCTCAAGCCCCGCCTGTAGCTTCAGTTCAAGCCAGACTCCCGTGCAAAATACAACAACGCAAATCTCAAGCCTCAACCGCACCGGTGCAATTTTTCTTAGTGAAGAAAACCAAAGTGCAGTTAGTTCACTGGCAAGTTCGCAAGTTGCAGCTGAAGCATGAAATGTTGTGCAACATGAGTACTCTGGAGTCTACCATCGAGTACTTCAACAAAACTAGAAGATTTATGAAAATTTACGTCGTGGAATTGGTAAGCTTGTATGGATTTTGGCCTATTTTTCCAGAACATGCTCCGTGCTTTCCGCCTTGTGATCAAGCTGACCGTTCTGGGCCTTGGCTACCTGAGCCTCTACACCTCTCGCACCGGCACCGCCATCGGACATCGCTGCTTGCTCCAGAACCTCATGACAGTCGTCTATTTTTATGCTTACGTTCTTCAATGTCAAGGCATGAAGAACAATCGCGCCGCTGTCGCTAAAACAGCACCATGGCTCGCTTCACCAAAAAACAACCTGTTGACAAGAAAATCGAGACCAAGCCGCCACAGCCCCAACCAAAACCTGATCCCGAATCCGATGAAAGAGTGCGAGCTTGAAGACGTTAAGGTTGAGGCATAAACATACAAGGAAGCAGGTGAGTTCAGGCGAAAGTGCCTCATGGGTTTTAGTCGTTTTAGTAATAGCAAGTAGCAATGATTTGTCATTACAAGAAATTCATTAATATGGCCCTTCTTGAAGAAAGTCGAAACTTTGCTTGAGGATTTGGAAACAGGAATGCGCATGTCAGCGAGTGTCAGCAGGTCAATTCATTTCATTTTTATGCGAATGCAGACACCAAGCGCCAAAATCGCCTTCGGTGACGAATATTCCTGTACAAATAAAACTCAAACTCATAAAATGAAAAGCGACGACACAACCTGCAATGGCAATTTAGCAGCTGGCCGGCCGGCTGGTTTGCCTGACGTGCCATTTCATTCAGCCACTTGTCACATCCTGCAAAAACGCAAAGCAAGCAAAGCCAGAATTTACGTACGCAGCACAGCACAAACATAAGAACAAAGAGCCATCAATGTCAGGGCGAATGTGAGAGCAATAATCATCACTTCACAAACAAGGCAGCAGCCCAGCAAATTTATGGTTTTTATTGGAATAATTGCATACGACGACGACGACGACGAGTTCTTTGCGGCTGCGACTATGACTGTTTTATAATCCAATTTGTATCGCGTATTGTTCCACATCGTTAACTTCAAACTTCTCCTGTACTTCGTTAGACTCGTTCGTTTTTCGTTGCATGCCAGCCCCTCATTTCATGGCCACAATCTCAACGGTCGTTATTACGTTTAATTTTTATGGCCATTGCCTTGCCTCGTCTTGCCACTTGCCTTGCCTTGCCAGAGTACTCAAGAATTTCGAATTTGAATTCAGTGCGAACGATCATGCAACTGCCACGATTTATTGGAATTCCACCGCAGCAAAGCGCAAATGCCAAATAAAATTCGTTTCCGAAGATTTAGCCCGTCGTGGCAAGTTTAGCAAGTCGAAGCCGATGCCGAGTCGCAAAGTGGGCTGACCCGCATAACGAGATCGTAAAATAAGAATTACAATTATGACACGGCAGCGGTGGCGGTGGCGAGGGAGACGGTAATTACGTGGAGGTGTTTACGTTTACGGGATCTAAAAATAGCCACGAGCATCTTCTGCGATCTTCATTCAGCATTCAGCGCCGAGATTCGAGATTCATGACTCATGATTCTTGTCTCCGTCTCCGTCTCTTGCCATGCAATGTCAATGCAAGCAATTCAACGTAACGAAATTTAACGGGAATCTGTCTCCTTTGTTTGTATTCGCCATTCGCGTTCGCGTTCGCGTTCGCTAAATAGATCACTAAACAAAGGAAAACAGGCTATTAAAGTAATCTACGGCCGCATCTCGTCGTACTCTGTTATTACCTAATTTACGGGGTACAGGTGCAAATGCAAATTGTGGTGGTTTGGACACTTTATGGCCCATGGCCGTGTCTTGACTTAGTTCGATTCGGCCGAGCCAATTCGACGACGGCGTAGCGCAGCACAACGGAACAAAGCAGAGCCCTTTGTTTATGTGATTATGAGTTATTTATCATTTCATGTCATCTTCCGTCATCGCCACCGGCGCCGACGTCGGCGCTAAGCAAATCTTCAGACTACGAACCTAAAATACGGTAAAACGGTAAATACGGCCCAAATTTGCACTTTGCACGGGCGCGGGCATGCAAAAGATTTACAAAAGAGCAGAAAAGTGCGTTTCCCAGAGGAATATTTACCATTTACGTATTTAAGTATTTACCGAATGAACTGCACTGCGACTGCAACTTTGCAGCATTTTACATGAACATGCAGCAGGATTAGAATCAGAATCAGAATCAGAATTGCATTCATCTTCTTCCGGAAAAACTCCCGCATGGCTCGGGAGTAAAGTTCATTCATCTGTGTGCTGATAATTCAATTTTCCGATACTCATTCATCAATACCCTGCCTACACTATGCTTTGCCGTGGTACGCGTGGATGAGATAACAACACTGACTGACTGCATCTTTTCACTGCAGTAAGCAGCGGCAGCAAGATTTCTTTTTTGTCTTTTGTTGTCTCTGTCAATGCCAGTTCCACTTCCAGAGACTGCGATTGTACTGCATTGAATTGTTGTCTCCCTCTTTTCGTACTGTACGGCTGCTGCTGCTTTGATAGATTTTTCTCCCGTGCTTGTGCGTCCCTCTTTTCCTTTTCTCAATTTCATCTTTCTCCACGCTGTTGCAATTGCAATCTGCTGATGATGCACGGTCGTCGCGTCGCGCCGCTCAAAGAGGCAGAAGACGGATGAGTTTCAATTCCGATTCCGGAATCAAAGTTCAGTTCAGAGGGATGACGCTCTCCAGATTTCTCATCTTTTACCTTTGCCCGTGTTGAGCTTATTGTCATTATTGTCTTCATCATCACAGTGTAGTCGTCGTCGTCGTCATATTGTCATTAGCCCGAGGACACAATCTCAGTCGTCTGCCTGCCTGCCTACCTTTCTTTATTTGTACGGGCGCGCTCGTACGTGTTCACATAAGCGATGTAATGTGATCCGCATACGTGCAATACCGAATAAGGAAGTGTCAACCCTAAATTAGAGATGAAATGAGGATCCAGTGTCCTCAAGCAATTCATGTACGGATTATCGGCGTTTCAAAGCACAAGTCGAATAGATGCAGAGACCAGAAACAAAAAGATTCACGACCGGGCAACTTTGTAGTTGATTGTGAATTCGGATGCGGATGAGAGACAACAGACAAGAAAATGTGATGGAGAAGATGAACTTTTCCATTTCCATCTCCATCGCAAATGCAAAAGTTTGCTATTTCCAAGTGCATCAACGACAGGAGCAGTCAGGCTGCTGCTGCAAGTGAGCTGGAACGAATTGGAGGGTGTGGACATCAACGACACAACGCTGAGAAAAATGCATCTTCCACTTGAAACCGAGTGATAGAAAAATGCAGAGTGCAGGAAAAGCAAACGCATGCACTGGGGGAATTGCGTACAAGAGCCTGGCAGCTGGCAAGTGCCTGCCAAAGTTATGAGAAACTCAATGGAAAGAGTTCGAGTTCGATTCAAATTCACAATTCACGTGAATGAAATCATCGTCATCATCGCCATCATGAGTTCATTCATCCTACACGCGCGCGTGACGTGTACGCGTACATGAAGCCGAGGCTGCTGATAAAATGGTAGTAAAATGGACGTTGACACCGTCGCGTCATAGTCGTCGTCGCGTAAAACAGAGATTAGATAAAAATCACAATGTCGATCGTGTTGACGCCATGAGAAGCGCAAAAAATCACAAAATTGATTGCTGTATCGATTTATTACGCCAAAAAGGAGCTCGCAAAGTGGTCGAAATTCGAATATTCGCAACAAAAATCTGCAGAAATGTGTGCCGGATCTCAAAATAGCGTAAGCAGCTCCTGCGTTAGTTGGCCGTGCTGCATCACAAAGGAAAGAATGAACTCTTCTGCTGCACCGGGAAAGACTCGACTTCCGTCGATTGTCTCATTTCATCTGTTGCGTGTAAAATGATCTCGCAATGACTCATCCTTCCGTTTCGCATTTGTACACGGCTCACTTGAAGACAGACGAAGACGAGCTGATGCTGACTTGACTATTGACTTCTACGCTCTGGATTCCCAGTGTATCAATTTCAGATGATATTTTTACGTCATAAAATCGAAATCGAGTCAGTCAAATTCTGGATCCATCCGGAGATTGGCAATTGAAAATTGAAATGGGGTTGGAAATCGAAATGGACTTTTGAACCCTCGCAGCACATTTGAAAGTGCAACAGCAGGATGAATTCTGAATGCAAGTAGAAATGCACTTGCAACTTGCATCAAGCGTTTCCGGAGCGATTTGAACTGCAGCAGAAAACAAAAGCAATTTCGGGCACGCACAGCTCAGGCACGCGAAATGCCAACAAGGCCCAAGAATTCCGGCTCTCCAGCTAAACTTCCAACATGGAATGCGGGCCGAGATTGCGGCGGAGCATGCGAATGAATTTGTTGCATGTGCAAATGCAACCCAAAATGCAGGAAAATCCAAGCTTAGCTCAAACTCATGCATTTGCAATTGCACGTGCACGAAATGCTCATGTCAATTCTTTGTTATTGCATAGAGACCTGCAATTATTTGCAGACACGATAATTGGACTTCGACTTGAAAGACGCTGAAAAGGCGAGTGCGAATGCAAAAGGAAAAGGCAAATCAAGGTCTTGGAGTCTTAATTCAAGTTGACACTAAATAACAGACGACAGGCGATTTAAGCAAAACAGTGCAATTCATCATGCTTTATGCACGCCGCTGTCGCTGCGATGTTTTGTATACAAATTCGTTCACAATGCACAAATCTATGGATTAAAATTAGGATTAATATTTAAATCAGGTCAGTAATTTGATATTAATTAAGGCCAGATCAGGCTGAGATTGCGCAATCCGCAATTCAAGCGTGAAGTTTTGATTTTGATTTTTATGCTTGCTTTTGGCTTTTGTCGGTCGAAGTCGAAATTGACACAATTGACGTGTTTATTGTATATTTGTATTGTTCAATTTCAATTTATAATTCGTCATACGGCCAGTGCAGCGCGCTGCAATAATAAATTGGACATTGATTGACTTGTTCTATTCGACTCGACGCTTTTGCTTTCAATTTCTTGACAAAATACGTTGGCATTTGCGTAATCTCGAAGGATTTTGGACGTTGGCATTTTTGAGGGTGAATTCTTCGAGTACGTCAGTACGTCGACGTCGACGGCCGTCGCTATTGACGAGTTAATCCTTTCATTCCAAGATTCCCAGCTTCAATACCACCCTTTGCCCAAATATTATTGCTGTTACTGCTCTTTTCTGGCCTCAAATCTCCGCTGCACTTGCATGCATTTCTATTTTTTGTATGCACTTATGCACTTGTATGCATTTATTGCGTTTTGAGGGATTTTATTGTCAAGACCAAGCACCAAAGCTTATTGCCTGATTTTCCCCTGCGTCCTGGTCTGACCAGATTGAGAATTTGAATTCTTATCTCCGTACGTGCTGGGTTGGGCCGAGACTGAGACTGGGTTCTGAGACTGACATTGACGGGCTCAAGACCAGCAACAGCTGCTGCTGAGTCTGATGACAACTTAATGACATTTCAGACTTCAGAGCCCTGCCGTTCGCGTTTGCGTTGCGTTTGGCTTTTATCTCCATTGATAAACTCTTACGTGAACGCGTACGCGTACCCACTTATGCCACTCTTCTGCCTGTTGCCGTGCATTGGATTGCCGATTGCTCGTATCGTCATCACACTTCAGCACCTCATTGCCCATTGCCTTGCCTTGCTATTGCTGCAAGTTATGGACACTTCAAACCAGGGTTCGAAGTTTTCCCACTTTTCCATCTCATTTCCCGGGAAGTCGGAAAACTGGGAAGTAGGAGGGGCTTGTATAGCAGATGCGTTGCCGAACAAGACCACCGTTTCGTTTTAATTTATTCCCGTAAATTAATGAAAATTCAATACTCAGTCGATGATTTTGCCCAAGAAGTTAAAACTAATAATACTTATTTGGAACTTTGGTTTTTACAGCAATCGCAGAAAGAAACGGGGTCGAGTTAACTTTGTGGAATTAGTCCTGCAATTAATTCATCCATAGTGCTTGTACGTTAGACATTTAAGCAAATGAATTGTTGTACTAGGAACAATTACTGCCTATGTTTCTGTTAGAATGCCTGAGCGTAATTGTTTCCAGATTGACATGCTTTCTTTACTGATGAAGTATACGTTGATGAAAACCTTCGAAAGGTGTGTATGAGAGTGTGGACATGGACGCCTCAGGAATAAATTCACACGAAATTGTTGAATGTCACCACACTAGTATTAATTGCGAAAGGACAAATTTGATACTCACCAGCTTCGATTTAACATTCTAATATTCCGTAAATTGAATCAGCGTAAAGCTAAAGCAAGGGCCAAGGTAAATCAAGGAATATTGTCTCAAAAGTACAACTTCCCACATTTTCCCAATTTTCCCATGGTTGGGAAAACTGCCTTGGAAAAGCTTCGAACCCTGCTTCACACGTACAACGTACAATCCCTTCACCCTCTAAGTGAATCAGTGAATTGTATCGCATTGCATTGCTTTGCTTGTTGCATTTTTGAAGTGGAAATCTTTCCCTGAACTGCACTGCAGCGAATGCATTTTTGTCTCGACTGCGATTGTGGGCTCCTCGCTGAGAAAAATTGGACAGACTCGTTGGCAGACTGACTGTCGTGATTCAGTGCAGCATTGATGTGATGGCTTGTGGGGATTACGGAGATTACGAGCCAGATCTTCTCACTTACGCTTACGCAGCGACAGCGCGGGCAGAGCTAATCTTGGAACAGCGGTGGGTCCATCGCACTGCTTCATATCCGAGACGAGACGACCAAGTTGAGTTGTCAATTCCATCAAGATGCTTCGAATCCAAGCCAGGAAATGCAGTACACAAAATTAAATCCCTCGCAATGGGAATGCAACGAGAATGGAGTGGGAGCCTTTAGTATAATTTTGACACCCTGCACGCCTGCACTGGAATGAATGAAATTGTTGCATGGCTGAATGGGCACCCGAAACCGGGTAACGCACTTTAATTACGAGTGCATCAAAAGCTAGACGCGAACGCAGGAAGAAAACGCCCGCGCAAGGATTTTATTAAATTCGCCATCGCATTTGGCAGCATATTTTTCTATTTACTCTTACAAAAGTAAATTCGCCCCTCTCAAACAGCGACTCACGCTCGCACGGCTTTGTGAAATGAATTGAAACATTTTGTAATCCTTTAAAATGCCTCAATGCTCAATGCTTACTTGTTTGCTTGTTTTGTTCCGTAGCAGTCTCATTTTGTTATTTACCAAATACAAATATCACATCAAATCACACGACATTTCATCATTTTCATCTTAAATCTTAGATCCTCGGCTTGCTTGCAGGGTGAAAAATGAAGACGAATTGCTTGCAAGAGACGAATGGGAAAAGCAGCCGACTTTTGCACGATTTGTCACCGGAAATGAGTCGCGGTTTCGTTGGAGGGAACGCTGATTGCTAATCCGCGTGCGTTGCAATTATTTGTAACCCGAGCCGAGCCGCCGGGCCAGGTGGCCAAGATTCCGACGAAGATACGTGCGCCAAAATGCAAGCGGAGAAGTTAGCAAAAACACGGCTCAGCACGGGCACAGCATGATTGAATTCTTTCTCATGTTTATTTCATAGTGCACCTTGTAGCAGCAGCAATTTGCATTTCAAATGTACGCAGTTTCTCAAATTACACGGCCTGGTTCTGCGTCGTGAGTGTGAGGAATCAATCGCAATGCAATACGCGATACGCGACTCCGACTTGACTTCATTCAGAATCATTTTCCAGGAATTTGGCGGTGGCGGTGTAGATTTTTGTTTATGTATTCAATCTCGACAGATAGAAGCGGGATTCAATTTCAATTCCATGCATCCTCTTCGGAGTCCTGTGTGCATTGTCACCATCGTCAGCAGTCACGATCAGTTTCTATCACCTCCTTCTCAATCCATAGATTTTATGACCTACGTGGCTGTGCTGTGGATTTGGCTCCTGGAATTCAGAGTAAACACCAGCAACCAGTAACCAGCACGGGACTTTTTACGGTCTTTTCATCTTCTTAGCCCACAATACGACAAAGATTTGAATACAGCAGTCCATTATCGAGTGCGAGGTTTCGCGTTCTTCGTTTTACGACCGCCTGCACGCCTGCGTTTTTACATAATTCTCAGATTTCTAAGACCAGAAAACCACACAACACACAAAACACGACGAGCAAGGCTTTTGCACGGCCAGTGCTCGTGTCGCGAGCCTTTTAATGCGAAAATGGTACAAAATATTTATCAAGTACGTGATTTAATATTGTGTCCGTGCCTGGAGAAAGTTAATGCGAGCCCCAGTCGTCAAGAAGCAAGAAGCACGTACGGTGTACACGTTCGAACAAAATTTGTTCTTGGAAGGAAACAAAGGAAGAAGGCAAAAAATCGCAACGCCAAACTTGAAATTTTCAATTTAATTTTCTTTTCAAGACTTTTGCAATACGTTTTTCTTTTGCCCGCGCTCGCACGGTGCAGACTTTCTTTTGTGTGGAGTGCCGTGTTTTGAATTTTTCTGACGTGCTGAATGCTGAACGGTGCAGCAAAAGAAAAGCGGGTCAATAGCTCCATGGAGTGTGTATGAGTATTTTGAATGAGATTGCGTACTCGTAGCATTTCATTTCACGGCCCCACTTGCGAGCGAGCGTCACCGTCACCGTCGCCACTCCCAATTTAATTTCGTTCTAATTCCAATCCATCTTTGTACGCGACAAGTATTTAAGCATGTGTAACGTAAATGCGTGAATGAGTAAGCGGTATGATTTGATTGATCACATGTGAGTCACTTGCCCGATGAACTCCCTGTTCAATGCAACTGAATAACAAAATTCCTTAAAACTTATTTGCGCTGACGATGCCGACGCTGTCGTTCTCGTTGGCCGACAATGCAAAATGCAATGCGATGCACTGGCATACAAGAGAAGATTGATGGCCACAATGCAATGCCGGCAAGGCAATGGCCATGGGAATTCCTCTCAGTCTTCAGATGCAGTCCGCGTCTGCGTTTGCGTGTGCATCGCTGAATTGAATTGTGTTTGACTGGAGAAATGTAACAATGCAGCAATGTTAAGGTACATCGTTCATGCTAGTCAAAGTCGCTCGCTCGCATTTCAATCAACGTCACTGTCAACGCAGGTCAAAATCAAAGTCAATTAACACAGACGAGACGCGGGATCTCGAATTGAGTGTCTGTTTGAGGCTGAGCCCACGTTAAGGTGAAACTCGCCACGACAAAGGCGAAATTCTGGAGACGAAATTCGTATTCGTCGTCGATTGGCCATGAGACAAGAGACGAGAGGAGACAAGACGAAGATCTTAATCTTTATTGCCATTACCCATCCACAACATCTTTATTTACTTACGCTCACGGACTTCAACTCGGACACGAGCGCATTTTCAGCATTTTAAGCATTTCATTAAACAGCAGGCAATTGCAATTGCATGACAATCACCGCACCGAGCGCCGCGCTATACCACAATAAAGATATCACACTGAATTTATTGCTGCATTGCTTCGGTTACCAGCATTAGCCGCGCTGCTGGCGCTGGCATTGGCGCAAGCTACGCTAAGCTGTAATCAGAGAGTTAATCGAGCGGGCCACGACGACGGCCACGGCCATGGAAAAGAAATGAGCTGGAAAGCTTGCGTACATAAATTATGGCGATGCGTAGGTAATTGACTGTATGCGACAACTGGAAATGAGAATATGCGTTGCAGTTGCAAGACAAAACGGGAGCCAGTCAGCAAGGACTTGGTAATTAACTCCATGATATACGTGTATGCGCTTGCATGCGTTTAAGAAGCAAAGCTCATGAACTTGAACCCTTTTCTTTTCAGGCTTTATCATTACCCTCAAACGCTCAACCCAAATTGCTTTGCATTCCAGGCCCGACGTAATTGCGTGCATTCCAGTTTTAAAAGTTACAGCGTTACAAAATGAACACGTGTTGTGTTAAAAGTATAACTTGACACCTCGTGTTACGAGCAGAGCAGACAGCGCCGTTATTGTTACTGTGATTGTGATACGCTTGCTTGTTCGCATGCTGTCAGTGCATCACTTCGCTTTTGCAATGCGATGCATCTGTCCATTAATTATAATTTAAAGTGCAGAAGTGACAGAATCTTGCACTTGTAAATGTGTTAAGTACGTTTAACGTGTAACTCGTCTGCACTTTTCGAGGTCTCGACCATTAGCTCTCAACTTATCCAAGTAATTTACACTTACTGCACTTGAAGTACACGAGCTTAAGGAAATTTGGTGTAAAGATTACGAGTTACTTAAGAGGATTGGATTTTTAGTTTTGAGTGATTTGTTGCTGGCTGGTCGTTGGTCGGGTGGAGCCGGTTTATCTCAGTCTTCGCAGTAATTCTAGATTTGGACTTGGAATTGGACAGAACAGTGACAGTGACGGGATCCTTGTCGTTAATCTTTGAATTTGCTCGTGTGCCCAGTGACCTCTGCCACCCAAATTTCGAGGCCCTAGCGAAAATTCAAGTCCACGCACATACACAAGATGAATGTGACTCATCTCAAACGTGAAGATGACAATGATCTTCGGCTTTTCGGTGACGACAGCAATCTAATGCGATTAGCAGTCGGGCCAGCCTGTATCGCATGAATCACGAGTACGAGTACGAAGATTTGTGAAAGACAATGAACAATGCAAACAATAAACAGACAATAAATCCTGAATCCTGAATGCTGAATCCCATTTTCCATGTTGGCATTTCTTTCTCTCTTGCAGCGCAGAGCAGTCGTCGTGCAGCGATTTATTTTTGTTTTTGTGAAGCAGCAAGAAAGGAATGACGATGACGAGACAGGCACAATGACATTGTCCAAATCCCACGGCCCAAGACCGAGACCAGACCGTTAAGTCCAAGTTAAAGTCTAAACACATTCAAAACTTTCACACGTCAAATTCTTGACTTTACTGTCTACCTGCGTGCAATGGCTCAAAGGTCGTCGTTGTCATTGTCATTGTCCTTGCACTGGAGCGGTGGAGATGCGTGGCGTGATGTGCGGTGTAATTTGTCCGATAATGAGATTCATTGTTGTCGTTGTCATTTCAGGCTGGCAGACTGGCTGCGAGTGTGATTATGCATCAAAAATTTTAATTGTGGCTTCCATTGCGTACGCATATCGCATTGCATGCAATGACTTTGACTCAGAGTTGTCTCGGCATGGGTTTAATGTCAAAGTCAAAATGTCAGGCACAGGACAGAACGGAGTCAAGAGGTCATCTCTCATCTGCCTGTCACGTCCGGCACTGTCAGAAGCTCAAGACGTCGAGTTCCGAGATTTCCAGCCTCTTTCCAAGCAGTGCCATCACAAAATGAAGCCTCAACCACCTAAAAATGGAGTTTCAATTAAAATCGTCATTTCCCATTTCATATCAAGCCGGTTTTCAATTCCCAATCGAAAAAACGGCACTTTGGCATCTTGGCATCGTGTTTCATGTTTTCTTTGCATTGTAATGCAAGTTTGCGACTCCTCAAATCCGTCCTCAAATTCAGCACCGTTCCGTAAACAGGCACTCTTCGAATTTCATTTCATTCATCGCTCCAGAAGTACGTCTCAGCCTTTGGCTGGCTGGCTGACTGAAACCGGAAACCAACCCCAAGCTTGAGTTTCTTGAACGCAGCGGCAGCAGCAGCAGTTGAGCGATGAAAAGCGAAGCGACGGCCGACGAAGGCGAGAATTTGATACTTTGTGTATAAATAAAAATACAAACAGCGACCGAGCCTCAGCGCATTTTCAGTGTGTCAGTCAGCGTTTGATTGTAATCGTGGCTGGAATTTTGTGGTAATGCGATGCATTGCGTTTGCATTTGCGGTTTATGGTTGATGCCAACAACCTAATTTACAAGACAAGATAATTGCGGGGCGCAATGCAGTTTGGGCCTGAAAAGCGCATCCTGAGCCCGTGTCTGCGCCTGCGCTGCGCCTACGCCTACCCGTGCGTGTTGAGTTTCTTCTAATGAAATCTTATCCCAAAAGTAGAAAAGAAGAAAAGAGCATAAAATAGAATATTGAGTGCCAAGTCCCAGGACAAAGGCAAAGGGAACCACGTTGTAAAGGTTCGGGACTCAACCGTCAACCCCATTTTACCACAATTTCAAGTTACAGTTTTACGTTTTACATTTCTCGCTGCGCAGTGCAGCGAAGGAAATAAAAATAAATGCCTTACATTTACGAAGTAACAAATTGGTAATTCGAGAGAAATTTACGAAGGCAAAGGCAAGGCGTTAAAAAGTTACATAAAATGAAATTCCGTTGTGCCGCGTTTCGAGTTTGGGGCCTTTTGGCTTTTGAGGTTCAGAGATTTTTAACACACAAAAGAAAATAAATCATTTACTTAATCTTTGACTTGTTCTCGGTTTGAGTTGAATGTTTTGAGGAAAGATGAAGATGCGGCCAGGCGAGGGTGAGAACGAGCAGCAGGGCATTAAGCATGTCAGGGGATCGACGCTCGGATGAAAGAAAAATGAGCTATTTTCGTCCTGACTCCTGATTCTTGACGCGAAAGAGCATCATGCAGAAAATATGACGAAAACCTCAAGTTTTGGAGATTCGAATTTTGAATATTGCCGATAGCTTGAACAAGATTGTAATTGGAAATTGGCAAGAACTCGAATTCCTTGATTACATCGTGTATTACTATACTTGATTACGTCTGTAATCTTGTTCTTGTTCCTATCCCGTTGCATGCATTGTTAAGCTGCTCAATAAAATGGTATAAAATGCATAATCCGATGACAACGACGACAGGAAGAAACGCAGTGAGGATTCGGGCTGGGAAAGCCGAAAGTTGTTAGCTGGACTGGACAAGATTTACGTTCTTGCCTTGTAATCTTCTGAAAGGGAACCGCGTAGTGCGCAGGATTAATCGAGTGATGCAAGATACAAGACGCAAGGACATTAAGGATAATATTTGTCTTCGTATTCGTAATCCCTTGAACATTTAACACATGTTTTTGTGGACTCGGAAGAAACTCGACGAATTCCCACTCCCAAGAACGAATCTTCACAAGCAATGTGCTGGTTGATTCTCGGTCAACTGGTGCCAAGTCAACTCGCTTAGTAGTCTTTCATGCTAAAAATGTGGTGCCAGTTTTAACTCGTGCGAAAGTCAACTCGTATTATTGCACACCTCGTTCCAAAT